>BGPR01038499.1:0-14683 GCA_013235015.1 Araneus ventricosus | reverse complement strand
TCAAATCACAGATATGGTCAATATGAAAAAATGAGAATATATGATATTGTTACAAAGCTATAAAGTCGTTTCCCTGAGATGCTAGACTTGGCGACAAAGGGAATTTTCTAGAAGGACCTCAAACTTTCCACCTATTTCTACTGCTTTCATGAACTTTCTAGAGATTACGTCACTTCCTGTTGAAAAGTATAAAGGCAAGCTCTCAAGCCAAGAAGAGTGAGTTGGATTTTGATCAGCAAGCAAGCTGGTGAGCTAATAAGAAACCTTTGAGCGCTGTATTGAGATTTAATGATAATCTCTGTTGTGAATTCTTACTAGTGCTGTGTAATATTTGTGCTACGTTTCTTTTCCTAGAATATTTGTAAAATAAAGAGCTTTATTTTTTTAGTCCTGCTTATTGGATTGCATTCACGTACACCCACAAGACAATTTTGTCACAATATATACAGAAAGAACTAACAAAAATCTATGCAAATTTCTATAAAGATAACAAATTGTTCAAAAAGCATTCAGACAAACCTATTCACTCAAATCACTGATGTGGTCAACATGAAAAAAATGAGGAATACACGATATATATTTATTTGAGAAACAAGTTACAAGAAACTATGAATTTTCTATAAAAATCAGAAATTTATATTAAAAACATGTTTAGAAATATTTATGAAATATGTTTAATACACATATACACTGGTGAGAAAAAAAATGAATAAAATAGTTTGACACCATAAATTTATTGCTAATAAATGAGATGAAATTTAATTTCGCAAAATATATATTTCATCATTTTAAACACACCTACTCAAAACCATATCATTTAAAAGTAATATCCACTTAAAAACACCAAAGTTTCAAAATTTAATGAAGTAAAATGTATCTGAATGCATTGAAAAATACAAATTTATGCAGGGGAATACAAACAAATTTGAATACTGAATAACTGGGCAATTATTGTTGATTATAGCTTATAATCTCCTCGGAACAGACTTGTAAATCCACTATGCTGGAATAAATTCTATGTTTTTCCCAAACATAGTGGAATTTGGTTAATTCGAGCATTATGAATAATACAACAGGGTTCGTACACATTTCCTTAAAAGAAAATCAAGGACTATCAAGGATTTTTCAGGACTAAAAAAACCAAAAAATAAGGACCTCTAAATTGAATAAACTTAATGAATTGTCGCACGCATTTTTAAATAAAATCTCATTTTTGCAAATTCAACCTATTAGATGAAAAATTATAATATAAAACATAGAAGATACATTACAAATTTAACACAACAAAACTCCTAAAAATATGAGTTAATAAATTGATGAAAAAAAACCCCATGAAACTGGTAATCAAATTAAATATCTTTTAATTCCAAACTTTTTTCATTCAATTTTACATCCAAGGTATTTATTTTGATTTCTTTTTCAGAAATTGTTTTTCTTGGTTCATGCGATTGAATAAATAAATTTATGTCCTTCGACTTTTCAGCCTCATTAGCTAAATCATTTGCTTTCTCATTTGTTTGGTGCATGCCCGTTTGGAGGAACATTTTCTTTTGTTTTAAAAAATCTATTTCTTCCTCTAGAGTTTTTCGTTTCAGTCTTTTCTTTGGATCTTTCACTTTCTAAATACTGCATGTATTTTGCTCTAGCTGAGGTGGCAGCCTGCCTCATTTCTTTAGTAATTTTTAAGTCATAAATAGTCCCAGACAGCTTAATAAATTCATTATTTACACGCTGGAAAATATATGAAGCATCTTTTAAATTTTTTATTTTCAGGGCCTTGTTCACCGAAAAACTTCATTGTCCATATGACAGTATTAATACCATTTTGACAATCTTCCAAACTTTTTCATAATGATTATTGCTAAAATAAGTTTGTAAAAAATTATCAAGGGAATCACTCTTTGGATTGAAAGAAGTAAATTCAAATGAATTTGGTTCTACAATATTTAACAGAAAATCTGCATAGAGTAACAAAATTTCGTCGCAATCTTTTCCCAAAATACGTTTATTTTGCGACAATACCTTTTTCATTTTTTCCTGTGCTTTTTCGGGATATCCAGCCATTACTCGTGGATCAATGCAAATCGCAGGTCTTACTAGTGCGTAATTCACAGGGCATTTCTGCATGAAATGTTTTATCATTGTTATGATGTTTTTCCGACTATCCAGTCCGAGTGTGAAAACATCCTTGTCTGCTAATTCCTTATTTTTTATCTTTTCTTTTATTAGTTGCTCTGCAGCAAATCCTAAATACACTTAACTTTTATCATTATACAAGTTTGGGTCACTGAAGTTGAATTTGCATAAAGTCTCAAGTTTCTCAATTCTTTCATTCTCTGGTTTCAAAATTTTGAAATGTTGAATGCAATAATTAACAAGTTTTAATACATCACTGGCAAAAAATGGAAGTAAAGGTTTATCACTTTGATACTGTTCTAAAAATGGTAACAGTACTTTTGACAATCATTCCTATGGAACCATGGACCAATAAAGGCCATCTGTAACTCCTCCCTTATTTCCCAAAGTGTATGCGATGGATATGGATTCGTAGAACGTGAGCAGTGTCGTCCCCCCACCCCCACGGCGACCGAGATTAGAGCCGCCGAGAAGGAGGAATTAGAAAAACGATAATCGGTGAAATTTTAAATTTTTTAATAATAGCAGAGTAAAAAGTAAGGACTTTCAAGGTCTTTTTAAAAATAGGGCATAAAAATAAGGATTTGTAAGGACTTTTAAGGACTAAATGTAAAAGTAAGGACTTTTAAGGACGCGTACGAACCCTGTACAAATTTGTAAATTTTTTTCCTCATGTCCCTCGAATTTCGTATAAACATAATGTTATAATATCATCTGTAATTTGGATTTTTTTTTCAGGTCTCTTGAATTTTGTATAAACATAATGTTATAATATCTATAATTTGAATTTTTTCTCGGGTCCCTCGAATTTCATACAATGTTAAAATATCATCAATAATTCTAATTTATTTTAGTAATTTATAGTCAAAACTTTAAAAAAAAATTACTGTGGAACCTCACATAATCAACAAAATAAATTGCAAAAAAATTACTCGCTTCATGAGCAACGCTTCGCATAATGAGTGACAAAGAGAGGGAAAGTCCCAAACTGTGCGGTTGCTTCATCAGTCTACCTTTAATACTCACTCTGCTAATATCTTAGTGCTGTTTGTGATCACACATTTTTACAAACATATGCTCGGACATATTAATTGTGATTTTTTATTTTTGCCCAAAGTTTAATAACCCTTGCAAAAATGTCCCCAAAGAAAAAGCTGCACGAAGGCATGCATAATAGAAAAAAATAACCATACAAATGAAATCCAAAATCACTGAAAAGTGAGAAAGAGCATGGATGATATAGCAAGAACATATAATTGGTCTACATCAACGATTTGCACTATCCTCGAGAACAAGGACATAATTGAGGAGATACAGGCTTCAAAGGGATATACACAACTTCTTGATGATGTAGAAAGGTTACTTCTCATAAGGATGCACGAAAAGCAACTGCGAGGCGACAATTTTAATGAGAAAATTATTTGTGAAAAGGTGACAGTAATTTTTGCAGACATCGTTAAAAAGATGCCAGGATCATCAACGGCCAAAAAAGTATTTTAGGAAAGCCGTGGATTACCCATTTATATTTATACTTGTCCTTTTTCAGCAAGGAACGCATTATCGTATTTTACATTAATTTATAAAGTGAAAATTGTTTTGTTTAACGAGTGTTTCGCATTACCAGTGAGCTTCTGGAATGAATTATGCTTGTTAAGTGAGGCTCCAATGTAATTCTAAGTTGTTTTTAATAGCTCAATATGTCTGTACCATTTGTCTTCAAAGAAAATTTTTTACGACCCTGAATTTATTCAGACTTTACACCTGCACAACGTATTTAACCAAAAAAGTAAAATTGATAAAATTCTTTTCTTTAAAAAACTTCAAATACATCAGATATGAATTGTGTTGTATATTATTAAATTTTTATTGTACAATTTTTGTGTGCTAGGTGTTATATTGTGTTTATTAAAATTGCTTATTTGCATTTGAAATTATTAAAATCTTAACTACAGTTATTGCTTTAATTAATTACTATTAAATACTATTTACATAATATTTACAAAAACAGCCAGATATGAAAAAATTATCTTTACAGCCATTTTAAATTTATACATACTGTACTCATTTTTAAACCAAGTTTTAGTTATTTCAAATTTCCGGGGTAAGATCCTTTTTTATTTCACCCTTCAGCTTTGATTGCCAACTTCGATTCCATTTTTTCTTTACATTCCTTCTAAAAACAATCATTTCTTTTATTTTTAAAATATTGCAAAACTTGCCAAGACAAAAAATTAAAATTGCATGATTGAAGTTCCCAGCAACTTAGTTATCAATGGGGTTCATATCAACTTACTAAGTTTTAAAAAATTTAGTGTTTTCCTCGGTTTTTTTAAACATTATTATGTACAGTTCATAATTTTTCGAGAAGCTCCACGATATAAAAATTGCTTGACGCAATTGATATTCTCATTTAAATTAAAAATAAAATTGTAAACCATAAAAGGGTTTTGTGCATTATATTTCTTTATACATTTCCATAAAAGAATAATGAAATGAGCACTAAATGGTCACATTTCAGTTTTAATTTTTAACCAAATAAGTAAAATTTTGACAATACACATAAAAACAATCATGGATGCTAGATATGAAAACATTTTTGTACTGTTTCTCAGTACGAAAATATTTTCATATCTAGCATATGTAGCACTTATCAACAAGCTGAAAATAACAAATATAGTGTTTTCTTAAATGCTGGTTAAACTAATGAATGATGATAGAGATAGGTGCGTATTTAATGTCAGTTGATCTAGGGTCAGGGGGATTTCATAGCTCATGAAAAATCTTATAAATGTAGCATGGAGAAAGAAAATCATTAGAAATGAAAAAATGGTGTAATGAAACTAAAACCACCGTATGGTATGTCAAACATTTCACCATAAATAACATCAGTAAGATTCAGTTCAGTAATTAAGTTTTCACATATAGAGGCAACGTCTCGTCGAAATGAAGCAAAATTTACTCTTTGCAAAGATGCTACCCTTTCTAAAAACATCCGAAAACCTCTCTTTGTTAAACTACTTTCAGCAATATCACAAATTTTAAGCTCTGCCAGAGGATTCAATCTCAGTATCTGACTTAAAAGATTGTCATCCAAGCACATAGCATCACAGAGAAACAGTTCCACTAAGTTCTTGCAGCTGGAGAGTAGGAACAAAAGAGCATTTTGATCAATCTTCATAACCCGTAGGTTCTTCATAAAAATATTGCAGTGAGGCCGGTTAGGCCTGCTGATAGTTGCAAATCTAGCTAATTCAAGGCTCTCTAACCGAGGACAGTACTCACAGATGATATCAATAGGAACAGGATGTGTGGCATCAACAGAAAGATACTTTAGCTTTGGCCCAATTACTTTGAGAAGTGCCAAAAAATTAGTCATGTAGTCATCATCACATTCATGAAAACTGATTTTTAGACGAGTCAGTTGTTTCAAATTTTTCAGACTCTCAATAGAATCTGTGTGGTGTACATATATTATCAAATCCTCAACAAAAGGGCATAAAGATATAGCTTTTCTTATTTTCTCCGGAAATTTAGATTTATATGAAATGATATCAACTGTCTCAGGATTTAAATTCTGAGTATGCTTCCCCCATACACATCTTTTTAACTGGAAGTGATTGGATATCTCAGTGTAGTTGGTTCCACATTTTCTCTTTGAGTTTGCATGGATTTTTTCTAAAGCATTTAGGGAATCATTGTGTCCTACGGAAACCAGCTGAGGACAATGCTTCAAAACTTCGGCTGTTACGTTGCTGACCATAAAGGAAGTAAAAAACACTTGCAGATTTCTTAGAGATGCTAACACAGCTAAATTCATAGGACTATCTACAAAGTCACAAGACAAAGGATAAAGAGAGAAAATGAGAACTCTCAATTCTTTACAGTTTAGAAAGACTTCAAAGTTAACAAGTTTACTGGAATGAAATTCTTCTAATTTTGAGCATGAACGTATCAGAGTCTCTATCAAAGGAGTGTTTTCATTGTCTCTTGAATGACAAGTAAGAACCCGTAAAGACCTGAAGCAATTTGTTCGTATTACATTCAGAAATAAATCGCTTTCCTTCTGGAATCTAAATGAGCCAAGATGGAGGCGCGTCAGCGAACCACTTGTTAAAAGCAGGAGGACCTCAGATGTCTTTGGATAGCTAGATTCGGAAGATGCCATCAAATCATCGATGATTCCACTTGGGAGATTCAAAAATGGATTTATAGAATAGGAGTTCCAAGTTCCTGCCTTCACTAGAACATACACTCTCCTCAGGCAAATTTTGTAAAGCGATACTTCTGACATCTCCACTACTGCATTCCCTATAAATAATAAAAAAAATACAAGTCAGAACAAGAAATACAGAGCAGTTTAACAGAATTTTTTTTTCTCTTTCTCTCTTTTTCAGAAAGCATTTTGAATGGCACTGTAAGTCTTTTGAATGTATATATCCAACAAATGTGAACATTTAACACTAGAGCAACACATCTCTATAAATAATAAAGCAGAATGTCTCGACCTAGAGCAATGAAATTTGGTACAAACATACCTGGGAGGATGGGAATGTGCACCTCAGAGACGTTTTTCTGAAATTTTAATTGAGTAAAAATTAAGCTAAATTTTGCCGCTTTTCCTCAATAACATCCGAACCTATTACTGCACAAAAATTATTTTTATAGCATCTGAAAATTTTAAAAATTATCTTTTCAAAGATATCAATTAAGTTGTCATATGATTTTTTCTCTAATTTTAATAAATTTTTAAAAATATTTTTAGCATAATTAACAACAATACTTTTCATTGTTGCAAAGCAATTCAAACCGTTTTCATACTTTAAACATTCTCTCTTCTATTGTTGAAATCTAAGGTAATATCTTAATGTTTAATGTTATGTTTTAATAAACATAACAGCTAACATGCTGCTGGAAGTAAAATGTGCAGCGCCATTTTCATGTTGAAATCAAATGCATATTTTGCAAGAGAAATAAGAGAGTGAAGTTGATGCTGACATCATACAACTGGATGTTACATGACACCATTAGGGATGTTCATGAACAGCTGCAAAACTACTTATGACCACTTTATACCCCAAACTTGGAGCCAGGAGTGCAAGGCTACTGAAAGAACATGGGTTAAATGTCTATCACAAATGAAATTTAAAATTATTTTGTGAAGGGAATCAAGAATATCAAATTATACATAAAAGATTTAATTGAAATTATATTCCTGGCGAACAAGGTGGTCGCCAAAGGCGGCTAGTACTGAATATAATCTGATTTCTAGACTAATCTGTCAGTTTGATGGGTTTTCAAGAAAACTATTATTTTTAATATATTTAAGCAAATAAATCAAAAAATATTGTTCATTCTTTTTTCTATTTTACATTTTTTTTCCATTGCTAAGCATAAAGTTGTTACAAATTTTCCTGGAAACAAATTTCATTTCATGGTGCATTTTCAGATGTATACTCATGAATGAAATTAATTTATTTTTTTATAACGACTACAGAAAGCACTAGTGCTATATTTGGTTTTAATAACCAATATTGCATGTTTTATACACAGGACTTTTTATAAGTAAAGGTAAAAGCTTCAGAAAACATTAAAACCAACTTTAAAGAACATGAAAAGGATGGATAATTATTTAAGAACCCATGATCAGAAACATCATGGGGAAGTGGTGGCAGAGGTACAGTTAAATTAAAAATTTCTTGCAGTCTGTCCATTTTTAAGCTCTGCTGTTCTTTCCTGTAATAAGATGTATAAATCATATTATAAAATCTAAAGTTTTGCTCTCTTATTGCAGCACACTGAAAAAATAAACAAAATTCCTCTAAGATATTATATAATAAATTATAAAACATATTCAGTAGTGCACATAAATTTTGATGCTGAATGATCCCACTTACCATACATATATTTCTTCTAAATGTTTCCATTAAGAAATCAAGTTATTGTATTAGTTCCAGTTTAATCATTTTCTGTTTTAAATCAAAGCTCAAATATTAGGTGAAATAGAAGAGAATTAGGGAGGGTAAAAATGAATAGGAAAGTTGAAAGACTTCTAAAAAAATGAGTTTATATGTCTATAAAAATTTGTAGCTAAAAGATGCTGCTGATTTGCTGAAGGAGCCATTAAGACCAATGTAAATGATTTAACTGGCATTTTTCTAACAAATAATCCCAGAAAACCAGCTGATCACCCAGTTAATAACAAAGCATAACAATACAAAATACTTGGTAATAACCCGGCATTGCTCAGGATCCATATTTTTTCATACGCCTGCCTCCATTTTTTTCTTTTTCTACAGATATTGTCACTAACCTTCCACATTAAATGTAAATATCCTTTAAATCCTTTCTTGTTGAATTGAAATTATCATTTCTAGCTTTTTATTACCATATAACAGTATGGTTTGAATAAAAACGGGAGAAGTTTCTAAAAAAGAATGTTTCTTTTAAAGAATATGCCATACAATAATTAAAAGAACTTTTAAAATGTGGCAAAAAATATCTGTTGCAAAATAAAACATCATAAGAAAAAAAAGAAAGAGAAAGAAAATGCAGGAAAACTACTGGCCAAAATTATTGCAAGATTTGTAAAATGAGAAACATTTGGAGTTAATTTGAATACTATAATGGTTCACAATCAGTTGTGGAGAATTGTGGGAACTCGCATTTTACAGTGCAGATTTTCTCACCAAGACATTTAGTGAACCGTCACAAATTGATAAAGAAAATGATTTGCGCTCACCTCATTTCACAGGAAACTGATAATGTTTTGAAACTTTTATCAATAGTTTTGCTTCTTATGCACATTGCTTACATACATTTTTGTAAAAATTGCATGAATATTCCAGAAGATATAAAGGCTTTTTTAAAACATCCCAAATTTTATGCATAATTTTTGCTTATAACATACAGAGTTTTCAACCAAATTTTGCGAAACTTAACGAATACTCGACAAAATGTCAGAGAAATATTGTATTAAAATTTGAAGTAAATACCTTGAATATTTAAGGAAATATGGGTATTCGTAGTAAACACTTTTTAACTGCATATGCAGAAAATATAACGTAAATGTTCTTTCATAACGTTGAAGCCAGGTATCTAAGGCAGCTTATATAAAAATTACAGTTAAATACCATTAAGATTTAGAAAGTTGTAGGCATTACAGCCAGCAGAATTTCTGTTGATCTCTAAGAGAAACAAAATGATGAGAGATTTCCCTCAAATCAATATTTTTTAAACACGAATCTTCGAGTATTAATCTTCCAATTGCAATTTTAATTATGTATTTAATTTATAAATACAGATGGGTACTCAGGATATTCAACTTTCAAAAAATTCTATATTGCTGTTCAAAGATTCAAGTTTAAAAAAATATAGATTTGTGGAAAACCCCTCATCATTTTGTTTCTCTTAGAGAACAACAGAAATTCTGCTGGCTGCAATACTTACAACTTTCTAAATCTTAATGATATTTAACTGGAATTTTCATATAAGCTGCCTTCGATATCTGTCTTTGATGTTATGAAAGAAAATTTCAACCATGTTTCGAGCATGCACAGTTAAAAAGTATTTACTACAAACACTCTTATTTCCTGATTACATAATGATGAACTAGGTTCCGACTCCTGTTTATAAGGGCCCAGTAGTATATAAATGTGGGATAATGAACTAGCAAATGAGATGGCAAACCATTATTGAACAAAATGGAAAGAGTAACATAGATAAAAGTTCACTCCTTGTTTCAAAATTACTGCCTTACTTCGTAAGAAAAAAAAATGAAGTCATTTTTGTACAACCTAATATATTAACCGCTTAAGGCTTTATCCCAAGTTAACTCTACTAAATACTATAGGTTACAAAATAACTCGATCCTTAAGCGGTTAAAGATAAAATGAATTGACCTCATTGTTTTAAGCTACTTTGTTCTGCAAAAAAATATACTGTTTTGTATTCTTTTATGCGTTTGTTTCCAATACTACACATACGAGAGACCAGGGTACAGTGGACCTAGGGGTACAATGGACTAACCAAATTATTTTTCTTTCTTCTGTTTTTGAATGTTTCATATTTTGGCACATAGATGGCATGCTTGTAGTGCTGAAAAAATTTAAAACCATGTGCCTAACCGACAATTAAGCCATGTTATACTTGACTGGTGATTTGTAGTAGCTAAAAGTAAATATTTTCAGTGAAGCATATTTTCTTTTTTGGATTAAAGAATTGTGATTTGGAAAACATTGCTTAACATATATTATCTTATGATAATATATTATTATATTTAATGGAGCTAAAATAATTGAATATGAATTTTTTTTATCTATTTGTTGTCAAAGTTCTACATGGGGTAAAATGGACCACCAAAACTGGGGTACAGTGGGCCACTAGATCCCTAACCCATGTGCTTTTAAAAGTTAGACATTCTATAAGGATTAGCAAATTGCTATATTTTTATTGAGCACATTAACCACTGAATCATGTCACCTACATATTTCAAGTATAATCTTTACAAATTTCAAAATTAACTCAAATTACATTACCAAAGAATAGTAATCAAAGATTTTAATTATTTGAGCTTTTTTCATATTTTCATTTTATAAACATTTAGTAGATTTTTAAATTCTTAAACTTTAAAAAGTATCACTGTATTAAGCTAAAATTAAATGAAATAGTACGATTTAAAAAAAAAATTAATATACCTATTAGTTTTTATCTGTAGATATTATACATAAATTAAGCATTGAATGAAATAAAATTAATTAAAAAAGAGGTAGTATTGTCACATAAGAACATTTCCACAGATGATGTAAAGTATTAAATTATTATTTTATCAGTAGTATATTAATTTAGTCTAATTTTGTTGTTACAAAGGATATGTTTAAATTCTGTTTATAGTGATACAGAATACAATGATGAGGGAATCATTTCATAATATAATGTTAATTTTGGTAGTGAAATAAAAGTTGGCAATTTCATTTTAGTCAAATTTATGACAAAAAAAAAGACAGTTGTCCATTTTATCAGTTTAGTAACAGGGAAAAAAAGATGAGGATTAAGTTCTTGTAAGATTTATGCAGCAAAAACCTAATCAAAATGTGTTCATTTCCCCTCCCCCCTTTATTGTAGATGAATCTTTAGTAAATGTTCAAGAAATTTTAATGAGTCGTTCCAGAACATACATTTTCACAAAAAAACTGAAGACTTTCAGTGACACGAAATATCTTTTAGTTTGTAATTTGCCAAGTTTAATATTCATTAATCTGGCATTATATGTATGCACTGGAGCCATGAATAAACAAATATGATGCATTCTATGTTTTGTGCCATTAAAAAATGTACTACATTAAAATATTTTAAAATATTTAATGGTGGTCCATAGTACTCCATGCTGTGGATCATTGTACCCCGGCCTTGGAATACAATGGTCCACTTTGTCACTCATTACTTAAAATTATATATTAAAAAAGTATGCATAATTATAGATTTAGAGTGAGTGTAATATAAATCTTAACATATAGATAACATGTATGCATAATTTTAAACACAAAATGTCAGTACTTTGAGAGAAAACATTCAAAATTCATAAAAGTGGTCTATTGTACTCCAGTAAATCTCTAATCACTATATATCATAAGCATACTCCAGAGATTACATTCATAAAGTATCAACATAACATATGATTTTAAAGTCTACAAAAGATTTTCTGAAAAACATCATTATAAACTGTTATTTTCTGCACAATATAACTAGTAACTTTTCAAGTATTCAACTATTAGAACAATCTTAGCTAGAGTTAAGAAAGTAAATATATTTTCATGCGTTTGTAAAAAAATAGTATTTCTTTATGTTAAGACTCTTGACATTGCAACTCTAAATTTTCAAGTCTGTTGATAAAATATATAATTAGGCTTTTCTAGTAACTGCTAATAATAATAATCCATAATAGTAATGACTGAATTCCATGTAATTCATAAAAAAAAATTAAAGCTATAAATTACTCGATAAATTTATTGTCAGTAAACTGATTATTAAGTACGAAACAAGATTCTAAAGCTTAATTGAAAAGCAGATCATGGAATGTTTTCTCAATTTTATAAAGTTAAATGAGGAGGGAAAATGTGATCAATTCTTATACAAAGAAAAACATATTTTAAAGGCAGGTAAGGTGTGATTTAAAGAAAACTAATTATTTAGAATCAATACAATTAATAAACTTTCATTTGTGAAAGGGTATCTCTTTTTTTCAACTATATCTGAATTGCATACTACATTCTCTAAAAATTATATTTTATGTTACTTCAATATTTGGTTTTTAGCAGCTACATAACTGCTACATAGTATTTGCATCAGGTTGTCATCTTGAACATCTTTCATCATAAAGTAATCTAGTATTTGGATCTGCTTGACGATGAATTATTGAATTGTATTTTGAGAATTTTAAGGCTTTATTTTGTATTCTTCTTAATGTTGTATTTTTTATCATATAATATTAACACTGTAATATTTGAAAATATATGTAGCTACTGAAATGCTTTTTGATGGGTGATAATTAATTTGCCTGTCCTTTCAAGATAATATACAATGTCACAGTTTATACTTAACTTTAGTTTCATTATTTAATTGAAGATCAAAGAATTTCCAATCAAAATTTTCTTCCTTAGTAAACTCATGATAACTAACCTCCTATTTGATATCAAACTATAATCCAACAACTGCTTTAAGTATCGGGTAAAATTATTTTACTAGGTGCTTCAGAGTCAGCCAAGATTGCTCACTCTCTTTCCAACAAGTATTATCTAAAATTACTTTTCGGTGAGCAACAGCAAAGTTTACCATCTTTTTAACAGAATGAACTGGGAACTGGTTTAAAAGCAGATTTTTATTTCTATAAATTTGCTGAGTAATAGGGAGTCACAAGCCCCCAGAATAAAACCTGTTTGATCTAAGTCACTTACAAAGGCTATTTTAGTAGGTATGCCATTGTGAATTAAAGGGGTGAACATTATCAGGGCCTTGTTTATAACTTTCCAAGAAAGGAGACATCTTACTGGGTAGTAAGTAGAAGTGAAGAATATATTTTAATGGAAATAACTTGATATCCTGACTAGGAGAAAAGAAATTTGTTATCTAAGTAAAAGGAAAAAGGATGACAAGCAAGATCTTAATTTTTCAGGTTTTAATAGTTTTTCATAGAATATTTTTTAACTGAAAAATATAAACTAAAATATCTAAAACTAAAAATATTCTATTATAATTTACTTAGATTTGTGAAAGGCATGTCATCTTATTGGAATTAAAGTATTTAAAATACTGTAAAAATGCAGTATTAATATTTTTATAAATATGCAATATAATAAAAAATTAATTTTATTAATCTCTAATTTTTTTTCATTAAAAATTTGAGAAATATTTTGTTTACAATCAAAAGTGAAATGTTTATAAAAAGTGGGCTTCAGGCCATAAAGAACAAAAAACAAGTACACATATTCAAAATTTAAAAAATGCTCTTTTATATGCATTGTAACTTAAGTTAATGAAATATTATTGTTTTTTTTTTCACATACAGTTGATTTTTTTTTTTTTTTGCATAACTAAAGAAAACAATGAATATTCTTAAAATGACTTCACATTTTTAATTATTTTCAACTATAAACAAGTTTCTCTATTATAAACTGTACTTGCTAATATTTTATAATTGGAAAGAAAAAAAGGGGAGTGTTCGGAACGTATGGATGGTCGCCAAGGGTTATCGCCAAAAAGTAAACAGAGCGCGCGATAGATTACGGGCGTAGGTTACCTCGTCGTTTCTTCTCTTCCGATGTCCTGGGTTAATGGATCTGTTAGGTGTTAAGCGGTTATCCGCTGTAGTAAATAGTACCTAGTTTTTCTCCCTTGGGTGTTAAACGGCTCTTTGCTTCCGCTGTAGTAAATAGTACCTAGTTTTTCTCCCTTGGGTGTTAAGCGGCTCTTTGCTTCCGCTGTAGTAAATAGTCCCAATTAGTTAAGTTATTATTTAAAGAAAAGTTTGAATGAAAAATTAAGAAACTCGGAATAATAATTGTTTATCATTTCAATGCTTAATCAAACGAATTTACTGCTGCTTAATCACTTAATCGTTTTATCATTTACTTTTAATTTTTCGCGTATTTCGCAATTTAATTAAATATTAATGTAATTTGAAAGTTAATCTTAATATATTTGAATAAAAAATTAAGAAATATACATTACTCTGAATAATATTTTATCATATACTTCTTATTTTAATTTTTTGCATATTTCGCATGTAATTTAAAACTTAATATTTTGATCACATTAATTTACTGCTAAAGTATTCATTCAAATAATTTTAGTGATAGCAAATTTTTCAGTATATCATTTTTTTTATTTCCCTTATACATTTTTTTTTTTCGAAAAGAAAAGAAAACGTTATTTTTAATGACAATTTGTATCGGATATTTTCTGTCGTATACTATTCGAATGTTGCATCTTATCATTTTTTCCTGTATTTTTTTCAACACTTTTTTATAATAAATAACACAAGTAATTTTTTTTT
>BGPR01038498.1:2068-14683 GCA_013235015.1 Araneus ventricosus | reverse complement strand
TACAATACTTTCTCTTTGTATAGTTCGTATACGAGAAAGTAAAAATGAGTGTTAGACGTCTAGCTGATCATAAATATGTAAAGAAAAAAAAATTGTGCATTTTTCATTTTCAGGAAATTTGTGGTTTCACAGTGAACGGTAACGGGCTATTTTTCCTCTGAAAAAGTTATCATCCAAATGCAGTTTAAATTGTGTATTTAACTTATAAAGTATATGTTAGTATTTAGGATATTCAACCTTCATAAAAGTCAATATTACCGTAGATTATTCAATTTTAAAATATATCAATTCGTACAAGAACCCTCATCACTTGGTTGGTCTCGTAGATCAATAGCAATTTAACTCTTGCAATGCCGATATCTTTGTGAATACTAACGGTATGGAACTGGAATTTTTATATAAGTTGGCCTATATATCTGGCTCTTAAGCTATGAAAGGAAAATTATGAATTGCTACGTTTCGCCCATGCGCAGTAAAAAAAATGATCAATGTGTGGTTTCACTGCAAAACGCGAAAGGGGTAACAAGTATAGAGGAAGAAAAGACTCACAAAGTAAGAGGAAGAATTTTCACAAGCAATAACGAATGTTTCTTGATTTCTTAACATCTACAGAAGGTGTCTGCACATTTTTAGAATGGTTTATGGTATTTTAAGAACTATATTACACAATTTTACTTTCTCGTATACGAAGCATACAAAGAGAAAGTATTGCAATCGTCAAAAAATTCGAACTCGAGATGTTGACGAATCTCCACGTTTTAGACCTCCCTGAGTCCGAAAAACACAATTTGGGAATTGTGTCTGTCTGTGAACATGATAACTCAAAAACTATTACAGATACAGGGATGACATTTGGTATGTGATTTTGACACATAATTTCTAGGATTCCATCAAATTTTGGACAAAATTCGTCAACGGGAAGTATGTCTGTCTGTCTGTCTGTCCGTGTTCATGTGAACGCGATAACTCACAAACTAGAATAGCTAGATAGATAAAATTTGGTGCACAATTTTATCGTCAGGAATGTAGATCTGTATAAAATGTTGGGCCAAATCCGTCGAAGGGTTGATTGTCTGTCGGTCTGTATAATCGTATGGTTGTAAAAATTATATCTCAAAAGCCCTTTGGCTAAGATAAATAAAACTTGGTATCACGGATGCTAACATTAATTATAGATCTGTGCCCAATTTTCGTTTTTCTCAACCTGTTAAAAAAAGAGGTGTTCCAATTGTATATTACTGTCTGTGAACACGATTACTCGAAAACTATTAGAGCTATGGTGATGAAATTTGGTATGTGAACTTGAAACATAATTTGTAGGTTTTGTATTAAATTTTAGACAAAATCCGTCCACAGGAAATCTGTCTATCAGCGGTCATGTGAACACTATAAGTCAAAAACTTGAATAATTAGATGGATAAAATTTCGTCCACAGTTTTATTATCATGAAAGTCGGTCCGTATCAAAGTTTGGACCAAATACATCGAAGGGTTGATTGTCTGCCGGACTGTATAATCGCTTACTTGTTAAAATTATATCTTCTAATCCCTTTGGCTTAGATACTTAAACATTAGTATGATGGTAGCTAACATTAATTATAGATCTGCGCTCAAATTTCGTTTCAATCGGTTAAAAAAACGGTGTTCAAATTGCAGATTCATTTTTTACTTGCGTACTGGAAGCAATCTCCGTGCACACGCAAGCTATTCAGCGATATCGAGCGAGGTCATTTTCTCCTGTTTTCTTTTCTCTTGCGCAAGTCCTCGCATTAGCGGATCTTGCTAGAGTGTGATAGAAAATAAATATTACTAAGTTTTAATACATATGCATCTCTTTGAATATGAATCTTGACCTAAATATTTTACAATCACTATAATCTACAATGAAAAACCTTCCGATATTCGTTGCATTCTGGGTTACAGTAGGTTCGATTTTTTTATCCACGCAGGGGGAGGGGAAATGACAAATTTTTGAGCAGTATACGAGAAAGTTTAGGGGAGGCTACTCCCATTGGTTGGCTTTATTTTCGTTAATGACTTTTAGAACAATTTTTAATTACTTATTCTTTTGTTTTTTAATAAATTTTTGATATTGCACATTTCAAATGATATAATGAGCTGTCAAAAGAAATAGCTCCTGAATAGAACAAGGGTGTTTTAATTTTCTTTCACTTAAATTTTAGTTTAATAATAGAACATTGAACATATGCCCATCAAGTGGGATTCGTTTTCATGAAGGATAGCTGTTTTTCTAATAGCAAATGACGTTTTCAATCAATTTGTCAAATTTGGCCTTAATTTTAAGAAGATTTTGCCTTTTTGGCCTTAATTTTAAGAAGATTTGGCATTTTTGGCCTTAATTTTAAGAAGATTTAGCCTTTTTGGCCTTAATTTTAAGAAGATTTGGCCTTTTTGGCCTTAATTTTAAGAAGATGTGGCCTTATTTTGCCATTTTGATCTGGTAACCCTGCATTGGTGTGAAGCTCGATCATTTTCACAATACTTCTACTTGCAAGACTGACAATTTACCAATCGTTGAATCGTTAACTTCAATAGGAAAAGCTTTATAAATGAAAAGTAATCGTCAATTTTCTGTTGTATTGAATCCATCGTTTCTACATCAGATTCTAAAGGTGACATTTACTTTTGAATTAACATTTTTTCTTATTTTGTTTCAATAGTTAGGTTTATTTTAGAATACTTTTTATTCCAATGCTTTGTTCCAACCATTTCCCCAAAGGTTTTAGAAGATCAGATACCCTGTGAGACAGATTTTCCGCAAAATCTCACTCATAGGGTACAAAATGTGTCATTCAAACAACTCACTGACCCTTTTAGACCTTTTCAGTTTTCTGATCTTTTAAGGTCAACGAATTTTAACCTGCTCCCTTGACCTTCTTCTGAAGCGGCAAAAAATGAATAAAAACATCCCAACAACAACAACAAAAATAAATCCGAGCAAACTCGCCACATTTGGCCTCTTTCCCAGAGAAGTGAAACCGAAATAAAAACTCGAGGGAAAAACGACCCCTGAAGAAACAGGTGCCATTCTGGAATGAAGACCCCCTCCCCCAAAAAAAGAAAAAGAAAACTACACATGTCACGTTATTTCTCCCTCTCCAGTATATATCCGATGCTGAAAGAACGACAAGTAGAGGAACTCAAAGAAAGCACTTCCGGTGAGCTTCACTTTTTCAGAGAAATAAGAAATAAGGGGGGGAGGGGCACATCTCTCCCAGAGAGATGAATTCCCGCTCTTTTCACATTCTACACAAGTGAAGAGGTTACGAGGCCAACTTTCTGGAGTTCTTTAAATCCCCTTCCCTCTCCCCTCCATGAAAGTGTCACCTTACGGCAGAAAAGGCGGGAAACTGCAAACTACAGTCGGACCTCTATTTAACGAACCCCTATTTTGCGAATTTCTCTATTTTGGGAACTTTTTCTTGGAACCAAGAATATTTTGCGAATTTCTTCGTAGAATAACCTCCAAATAACGAAGCGCATTCTCTATTTAACGAACTTTTTCTTGAGATACAATATTTTTTTTTCCCCTATTCCTCAGAATCTTTCTAAACATTTCGAACTTATTCTTTCTTTTAACACATTTTATGATGATCAATTACCTTGAATATGGAGAATGTCAAAGCGGAAGTGCTTGAGCATCAAAGAAAAAAAAATTTAATTCTTCATGAGGTGGATAAAGGTGTGAAAAAAAAGGATATCGCTTTAAAATTTAGTATTCTTCCAAACAGCTTATCAACCATAATAAAAAAAAATCGTGATAGGACACAAAATTATGATTCATCGAATTCTTGTTCAAAACGCTTAAAAGCGTGTGTCTATGAAGATGTGGATAAGGCAGTTTTGAAGTGGACAGAGTGAAAAATAAAAACAATGCAGCAATGAGTTGCGATGAAGACGACGATGATGAAGATGGAAATGATCATGATGCAGAAATCGACAAACCTTCGTGATGAAATGCTAAAATTCATTAATTTGAATATAAAATTATTTTTTAAATTGAAAATACAGTGTATTCCCGGACAATGTTTCGTTTTATTGTTGTTTTCCTTGCAGATTTCTTTTTGATGGGTAAAATATATAAAACAAATATATTAATTTACAAAATAAAGGTGTGATTAATTACTTCTTTAATACTATTTAGTTTTTATGAATTTAAAATTTGTTCTGTGTAGTTTAAAGTATTTTAAAAGGCGAATCTCTATTTAACGAATTTTCCATATAACGAACTTTTTTTCGGGATTTAGCGACTTCGTTAAATAGAGGTTTCGACTGTACGTTCTTTTTCCCCTTGACACTAAGAACACTACTAAACAGAAATTGCACACGCAACAAATATTGACGAAAAGATTAAATTTTTTATTGAAAAATACTGGTTAGTTGTTTAAGACTCTAGGGTTTGGATCTTTAACTCTTGCTGTTAGTTAGATGACCAATGAAATAAGTAGTTCGAATTTATTAAAACTTTAACTGTTAAATTAAAATTAATTAAATAAGTAGTTCGAATTTATTAAAACTTTAACTGTTTTGCTTTGTCTTCTATCTAAATAGACATCTTCTATAGAGAAAATGCACTGTCGCGTTGATTCAAAGAATATCCCATGAGGCATTTGAAATACTTATGGATTCTACGTCATTTCTGTATCGAATTGTAATTTTTTATAAATAGCCTGATATTAGCTTTATAATTTGAACCAGCGGGAGTATTCTCCCCTAAACTTTCTCGTATACTTCCCCAGAAAGGTGCCGTTTCCCCTCCCCCCGCGTGGATAAAAAAATTCGAACCTACTGTTACCCAGATTCCTATGACTATCAGAAGGTTTTTCATTATAGTGATTGAAAAATATCTAGGTAAAGAATCAAATTCAAAGAGATGCGTGCCGATTTTCCGCTCTTGCCGTCTCAAGGACAAACCGACGTAATTCGCTCCATAGCCTTCGCGTGCCCAGAAGATTGCTTCCAGTACGCATGCGCGTGAAGATACGGATTTACAAAAGTAAATTATACAGTAAACCCTTTGACGGATTTGGCCCAAAATTTTATACGGACCTGCATTCATGATGATAAAACTGTGTACCAAATTTTATCCATCTAGCTATTCAAGTTTTTCAGTTATAGCGTTCGCATGACCACGGACATATAGATAGACAGACTTCCCGTTGACGGATTCTGTCTAAATTTGATAAAAACCTACAAATTATGTTTAAAGACCACGTACCAAATTTCATCCCCGTAGCTCTAATAGTTTTCGAGTTATCGTGTTCACAGACAGACAGACATAATTCCAAAATTGTCCTTTTCCGACTCAGGGAGGTCTAAAACGTGGAGATTCGTCAATATCTCGAATTCGAATTTTTTTGACGATTACAATATTTTCTCTTTGTATACTTCGTATACGAGAAAGTAAAAATGGTCCTTTTCACCACATTTTCCTCTAATCTACAAGTTTTTCTTCTTTTTATTTTCTCTATATAGCTATGGAGCGAATTACGTCAGTTTGTCTTTGAGCCGGTAAGAGCGGAAAATCGGTACGCATCTCTTTGAATTCTTTGCCTAGATATTTTTCAATCACTATAATGAAAAACCTTCTGATAGTCATTGGATTCTGGGTAACAATAAGTTCGAATTTTTTTAGCCACGCGAGGGAAGGGGAAATGGCACCTTCTTGGGGAAGTATACGAGAAAGTTTAGGTCAGAACACTCCCGCTGGTTCTTAACGTTATCCATTGCTCCATGTTCTAAAATACACACCACCAAGATTTCTCCCTTGACAGGGATACTAAGATATACTTAATTGTAAGTATCCCGTATATCTGAAAATAATTGAACGCATTCGATCTAAGAAAACAAATGTTCAACGACACTAGCATTAGAACGGAAATCGTTTGTTCTTTCCGATGGTGTAACTGTTTTTTTTTTCGTACAAATATTCTAAGCCACGTTATAGAGAAATGAGTGCGAAAAATCATCCAAAACAACACAAAATATTAAATAAAAAATTTCTAGATTAAACTTTAAAATTCCGGCTTCGAGGTGCATTCAGCACCATTACGACTACCTGTGTGCCAAATTTCATGGCTGTAAGTGCGATAGATTCGTCTGGACATCGCAGACACACACACGCACACAAACATTGCCTTTTATAAGTATAGAAGATTATAAAAACAGTCTAAGTTTTTATTTATATTTCCAGGTAATGCATCTATTCCCAAATAAACACAGCGTTTACACACGACGAACGTATCAAAATACCCTGCTGTATAATAAATTACAGAACCAGTCTCTAAGATTTTATTTATTTGTAAACGAACAGGAAAAGTCGTTGTGTCTTATCAGTTTGAAGTCTATGGTTAGAAGCTTGCATTAGCTCTATTAATAACCGGCAAACCTTGCTTGCCATTGTGCCTTACTTTGCCCAACAATTCATAAAGAAAGGAGTCCAGCATCCCCGCGCCAATGTAAGTCACTCGGGAAGGCATTTAGATGAAGGAGAAAAAGAATTCTTATCTGTGCGATTAAAACATGCAGAGGAAGGAGAGAAAAAACGTCTCTCCCAGATACCAAGGGCCGTGATGCAGAGTACCTCCCGCGCAGCGACGAGCTAATATTAGACGCGGGATTTGATTTAAGTTCCCAACGAACTTCGTCTTCGCAACACTCTTTTCCTGCGGAGATTTCTTTTTACTTTCTCGCATACGAAGTATACAAAGAGAAAGTATTGCAATCGTCAAAAAATTCGAACTCCAGATTTTCACGAATCTCCACGTTTTAGAACTTCCTGAGTCCGAAAAACACAATTTGGGAATTATGTCTGTCTGTGAACACGATAACTCGAAAACTATTAGAGCTACGGGGATGAAATTTGGTATGTGGTCTTTAAACATAATTTGTAGGTTTCTATCGAATTGTTGACAAAATCCGTCTAAGGGAAGTCTGCCTGTCTGTCTGTCCGCGGTCATGCGAACGCTATAACTCAAAAACTGGAATAGCTAGATGGATAAAATTTCGTACAAAGTTTTATCGTCATGAATGAAGGTCTGTATAAAATTTTGGACCAAATCCGTCAAGGGGTGGCTGTTTGTCTGTCTGTATAATCGCATACTTTTGAAAGCAATAACTTCTTTAACAAAATATTTTGATAAATAAAATTTGGTATGTCGCCTTCTTGCCTTAATGGTAGATTTGTGTCCAATTTTTGTGTCAATCGGTTAAAAAAAAGGCGTTCAAGTTGCAAATTTCGTTTTCTTCATCTTACACCCAGCCCTATTGGTAATCACGCCGGTTTCTAATTCCACTTCCGCGTTGGACGACCTTTGGAAAACGTGGTATGATGTTTCGCTTACTTTTTTCTCCACTGCGCCTAACCCTAAGTTTTTGTTCGTTTCACCGTCTTTTAGATTATCTTTTTCTCTACATGTGTTAGGAGTTTACGAGAAAGTTTAGGGGAGACCAATCGAGCTGGTTTTCTCTGCATGTGTTAGGAGTTTACGAGAAAGTTTAGGGGAGACCAATCGAGCTGGTTTTCTCTGCATGTGTTAGGAGTTTACGAGAACGTTTAGGGAGACCAATCGAGCTGGTTTTCTGCATGTGTTAGAGTTTACGAGACAATCGAGCTGGTTTTCTCTGCATGTGTTAGGAGTTTACGAGAAAGTGTAGGGGAGACCAATCGAGCTGGTTTTCGCTACATATGTTAGGAGTTTACGAGAAAGTTTAGAGGAGACCAATCGAGCTGGTTTTCTCTACATGTGTTAGGAGTTTACGAGAAAGTTTAGGGGAGACCACTCAAGCTGGTTCCCTTTTGAAATGGTGTGGATACATATTTTGGAGGACGAGTTTTGAAATGCTACAGAACAGAGGAAAAAATTACTCTGTGGTTTGGTGGTAAAGTAAAACTTCGATTAACCCTCACCGATTAACCTTCGATTAACACTCATCATTCTACCGATGAGTGATAGATGAATTGAGTAAAGTTATTTGAAACTCAGTTTGTAAGTTTCGTTAGCTACGATGCATCAAACAGAATTGTATCGCTGCCATTATAAAATTTACGCCTTTAAATATTTTGCTATCTGTCAAATACAATAAAATATTCAGTTTTTTGTTCATCTTTGCTGAGTTATCGCGGCTGAAACTGCGACTGGTAATGCTGTAATTAATATAAAATACAAAAATAAAAATTAATTTAAGCGGCCGAACCAGCTGGTCGCCGAAGGTGGCTAATTTACTATATAACAGAATATTTCGATGCGTTCCTCGTGTGTCAAAGTGGTACCAGTTTTGGATAATAGATACACAATATCAGGGAAAAATAAATAAAACTTAAGACTGATTCTCTAATTTACTACATAGCAGAGTATTTTGTTGTGTTTAAGGCGTGTAAACATAGTGTCAGTTCGGGAATAGATGCATAGTATCTGGAAAAATAAATACATGTGAATATAGAAATTTTGAATCAACGTTACAAAAAAATTGAATGAACGTTAGTTGGAATAAAGTTGGCATTTTTTTAATTTCTTTGTGAAACACGAGTCAGCTTAGTAAGTTGAAAAGTTGCGAAGTATTTATTTGATCTTGATATGAAGTTTGTTTTGTATGTCTAGCGTAATTTAATGAATTTTGTAAAATAGTCTCTTTTATGGTAATTTTTAATAAAGATTTCTTCAAATTATCGCATCGGGCGTTCTAACATCTCTATAATTTTCATTTTTTTCAGCTTATAACTGGAACGTGTCTGTCAGATTTAAAACAAGTAAGGTTAAAATGTATTTTTTTCGTTTTTTTAAAATTAATTTTTCCCTGATCATTTCAAACAGTTTTTTTACTAGTAAGATTTAACAGCAAAAGTTTTTCCGGACGAGTGGCCTTCCTCGTAGCAGGTGACGTCATATGCTTTAATTCCCAGCATGCATTTCTGCAATCCGATATATATATATATGAAGGTATAAAAGGCACACGAAATATCCCAAACCACTGGAACTAGAAATTTGAAATTTGGCAGGCGGTTGCTTCTTGGGGAGTAGGTGCTCACTAAGAAAGGAGTTTTCGAAATTTAAATTATTTAAAAATTACTTTAAATTTTAACGTTCTTCCGGAGTAACTTCGGATCCTATTATCGCAAAAAAAACATTTTTACATCATCACATTTCGTTCAATCTATATATTAAATATGAGAAGAAAAACTTTGTACCCCTTTTTAAACACATTGCGTACACGGAGGATTGTGACATTTGGCACAGTTAATGTTCATATGGAAGAGGAGTGCAGTAAGATAAAATTTATGTATAATATGTGTTACAAATACATTAAATTAAATAAAATAAAACATTTATTGTTTACGTTTATACTCTGTAAAAAAATTAGCGCAGTAAATGCGGAGTGAATTTGGAGTTATTGCGGAATGGATGGTTTGTAATTGATTTAATCCCCCTGCAGTGAAATCCACTCTAAGCGGGAGTTTATTTAGATTATTTATAAAAAAACTCTTCGGAGTGAAATACAAAATGCGGATGATATAAATCTGTCAATGTCAAACACATATTCTGTCAATATTGTTACAAACATGGGAAGTCGCTTCCCAGCAATGCGAGTCTTATGGTTGGGAAGAGAGTTTTACAAGGTTAAGCATGGAGTGACCTCAGCGACAGTTATGGCACCCTGACTTTGGCGACCATTTTGGCGATTTGGCGACAAATTTGGCGACCTTGGCGACAAATAGATTATTCCCGAAAATGCAACCCTTTTCTCGATATTTCTACTAGGAAAGGGAATACCCGAGAAAACACCAGGTGACGTCACGGCCTGTCGGAGAGAATATTTAAGGACGGCACTTAGATCAGAGGAGCGTCTTTGATCGACTGGTTACTTCGCTGTGAAGCGTGAACGTCTTCGGAGTTCGATCCGCTGTGTAAGCTAATCAGCTGGTGAGCTGAGCTGTTATTGTCGTGACTAGTTATTTGCTGACTGTTTGTGCTATTAGATATCAAAGCGCTGAACTGTCATTACCTGTGAATTGTTGTCTATTTACATTGGTAATCTGAGCAAGGACTATTGTTTCCTATACCTGTGCTACGTGTTTTCCTGCATATTTGTAAATAAACTTTCATTCTCCATTATCCTGCGTGTTGGACTGTTTACACCATACACCTACAGTAAGACATTTCGCAACAATATCAAACACTTATTAGTCTGTGGTCAAACAGTCGCACAGAGTAGAGATTGTCTCTAATTAATTTATATATAGTATGTATTACTAATACATTAAATAAAATAAAATAAAACATTCATTGTTTACGTTCATACTGAATGTCAAACACATAAAAATCTGTGGTCAACAGTCGAACAACATTTATTTTTTTAACCGCCCGTTTTTTTGTTTTTTTTTTGTTTCAATAAAAATACATATAAAAAATACGAAGCACGTATTTTTTATCAGATTGTGCAGCCTTGGCGAAACCTGGCCATTATAGCAATAAAAAAAACCCAAGGAAATGTCAAAAAACGCGTTATTGTTTTTTAAATATGACTTAGCCAAGCTATACCTCATTTTTCCTATCGTTCGTATAATTCGAAAATTAATGCATAATGACGTATTTGTACACGCTCGCAGCTGACGTAATAGAACGAAATTCAAAAAAATTATATGCAATGATTATAGAGGTATACTCTTTGACAAAAGAGCCTCAATAACGTTCAAACTTAAAAATTTAATGAATGACGGTCGAATTTCAACCGCTAGATGACCTCTAGTTTTAATTAATGTTTCAAAAGTAACAATTAATGTAACAATGTTTTTATTGGTGTAAATAAATTCAAACCATCTCATTATTTCAGCAAATCTTTTATTCACGCGCTTTTGCAATTGTTACGGTTGTGATGGTAAAAATTGTTTTCCTGGGAAAGTAACTCAGAAGCAAAATTTTCACTTTAATATTCATTGCATTGCTGAAATATTTTATCACACCTACTTCAAAGAAATATTTTTATAAAGCGTGGCAACAGATATTGATTTCAGGTTTGTTTATTTTTATTGTGTCTGAGGTACATTGAAATTATTTTCGTCCTTTCTTCAAGCATTTAATCTCCTGCTTTTCTGCCATTTTAAAATTATGAGGCATGAAAACGCTTTCAAATTTTGGTATATTGCATTACAGGTAATTTTTTATTAAAATTTTGGTTAGGCTTAAGAGTACAGTAGTGCCGCCAAACTTGAATTTCATTAATAACATTTACTTCGATGTTTAAAAATTAAGATAAGAATAGATATGCAGACAAGTATCATAAACAAGTAAATAAACCATAAACCATTCTTAAGATTTTCCGAATTTTATGAAACACAGGTGAATTTCTATTTCCTTTCGAACGGTTATTACAACGTTTCCTGTAGTAAAATATTAAAATGTTTTGAGTGAATATGAACAAGACTGATTCCACGTACTTTAATAACATTTACTTCGATGTTTAAAAATTAAGATAAGAATAGATATACAGACAAGTATAATAAACAAATAAATAAGCCATAAACCATTCTTAAAATTTTCCGAATTTTATGAAACACAAGTGAATTTCTATTTCCTTTCAAACGGTTATTACAACGTTTCCTGTAGTAAAATATTATAATGTTTTGAGTGAATATGAACAAGACTGATTCCACGTACTTTAATAATATTTACTTCGATGTTTAAAAATTAAGATAAGAATAGATATGCAGACAAGTATCATAAACAAGTAAATAAACCATAAACCATTCTTAAGATTTTCCGAATTTTATGAAACACAGGTGAATTTCTATTTCCTTTCGAACGGTTATTACAACATTTCCTGTAGTAAAACATTAAAATGTTTTGAGTGAATATGAACAAGACTGATTCCACGTACTTTAATAATATTTACTTCGATGTTTAAAAATTAAGATAAGAATAAATATGCAGACAAGTATCATAAAAAAGTAAATAAACCATAAACCATTCTTAAAATTTTCCGAATTTTATGAAACACAGGTGAATTTCCTTTCGAACGGTTATTACAACATTTCCTGTAGTAAAATATTAAAATGTTTTGAGTGAATATGAACAAGACTGATTCCACGCGCGTACTTTAATAATATTTACTTCGATGTTTAAAAATTAAGATAAGAATACAGATCCAAAATACTTTATTTCTTAAACAAATTCCTCTGATTTTCAAGAACTTTAAAATAGCATTAAATTTTGAAGTTCAAATAAAGGCTTTAAATGATTTTTGAATAAAAATTCATGCGTCTTAAAACTGATATTTTGCTCTACATTTTTCGGGAGAAGCCAATTTTTATATTTTGCGCTTAGTGGAATTTTTAAAATATTTTTTTCAATAAAATAAATTTTATCATAATGTAATTTTATGTAATATTCGAAATTGTAGCCTTCTATGCTGAAAAAAAAGAACTGTAAAATTTTATTCTAAGAACTGTCACGTTTTTAAGCTTTCGAACTTCAAAGCACATATCGTTCTGTATAAAGATCAAAAGATCGAAAAATATTTTTTTCGCTTAGTAAAATTTTTAAAATATTTTATCAATAAAATAAATTTTATCATAATGTAATTTTATTTAATATTCGAA
>BGPR01038497.1:0-14684 GCA_013235015.1 Araneus ventricosus | reverse complement strand
TGTCAACTTCGTGGCCGAATGATTTATCCAGTAGCAATACGTAACTGGAACGAAGTATGGAATTGTAGCCTTTTTGGTACGCCATAATCATATTTCTGTTAGGGATAACAGTAGCCATCAAGGAAAGGGGTCTTGGTTCGTTTCAATACTTTTAATTAAACACAAAAGGACACAACATACAGGGACAAACATTAAGAACAAAACACATCGTTACATAAAAATAAACAATATCTCGGGGGAGAACACCATGTTTACTCGTCGACTCCAGATCGTGAACTGCGGTCTCCTCCAACGGCCGCTAGGTGGCGAGCTCGGAAAACAGTGCGGTTACAATGTTCACAAGGGACGTGACTCTAAAGTAAGATCTGCCACAATAAAAACATCCACAGGTATAATAAAACGTCCAATACAATTGTTATATAATCTTGAAATTGTCAAATGAGTAAGTTACTTCTTCAATTAATTATTGTGATTAATGTTATTATTGTGTAGTAAATTGTAATTTGTAGTTTAGTAATTAATTGTTTTGAAATTTTTATGCTTTAGAATTCATTGTATTCCTAACGTAAGTTTTATTGGATTGTATTTTGGATTTGAATTCATATTTGTTATTTTGAATTTATGTATTGCAATATTGCTGTGATGAATTCCTTCATCGGGGCGGGAGGATGTGGCAACTTAGCTACAGCAATCCCTAGAAAAGGGAAAAATAGAACTTTCATCCCCACGCCCGAAGGGATTCACTAGCAGATACCTTCTGACCCTGCCCCCATGCGGGTGTGGATTTAATTGAGCTCTAAGCTATGTGATGTTTCTATTTTATATGTTTGTCGTAATGGTGTTTATATGTGTGTGTGTCGTGAATAAATCGAAAAAAGGACAAACTGGATTGTCATTGAACTAAATATCGAATCACACACATGGGAAGCCATTACAGGAGGAGAGAGCCCGCTTTGTGGTATATTTGACCTTGAACCTTGAATGTTGTTTCAAACCCACTTCGTCCAACAATGGATGAGGCTCCGAATGAAGTCATCTGAAAACATGAGTTGTACCTCCTTATATTCTTCAGAAATTGTTTAGATTCTGAAGTAGTCCCAGACATGTAAGAGAGTAACGGCTCTGGTGGCGTTTCTAGAGCTGGTAGACGGACTTTCCCACTGCAGCAGCACATACCTGGAGGTTCGCATTTATATTTCAAGGCAAAACAGTACTTACATATTTGACTCATTCCTCCAATTATAACGTTTATATGTTTACTATAGTCTTTCCTAGGATCGTAATGAAAACTTTCGAGACATAAGTTGGAATGCCTTTCAGTTGCCCTCAATGTGCTAGTCTCAATTCGCTTTGTTTGAAGACGATGCCCTCGTTGGTCCTCTGATTCAGTGGCCCGCGATGTGCTAGCTTGAATCCGCTTTGTTTGTAGACGATGTTCTCGTTGGTCCTCAGATTCAGTGGCGTGCGATGCGCTAGCTTGAATCCGCTTTACTTGAAGACGTTGTTGCCGTTGATCTTTCGATTCACCAGCTCTCGAGGTTTTGTCACGGTCCCTCATAGCCTGAAGCCTCTTCTGTCGTTGAACGTCTGTTTCATTTGCTCTCGAAAGCTTTATTTTCTTTGCTTTCGTTTTAATTTGAGCGATTGAATTACGTTTTCTTTTGTGCATCATGAAATCACTACTCTAAATTTCTCATTTCTCAAAGCTTCAAATTCTAAAATCACTTATTTATTACTTCGAATAAGACGTAGGTTATGACGACAGGAGATATTAATTACAGCAATTTTTTAATCTAATTAAATATGCTTTAGAATTCTTTCAGATCCAATAAAAAGTTTTTCTAAAATATATTTTAAAAAATAAGACAGAAATGCCGAGCGATAAACGGATAGTAGCTGAAAGTCGCACCGTTGCACAATGTGTCATTTTCGTAATCTAGAGGGACAAAAGTCAATTTTCTCACTTTTCTACGCAGGTGAAATTTTTGTTTATTTGTAAAGGGAATAAACCATATTTTCTGGAACTAATGTTTATATTTCAAGAAACCGCACCAAACATTAGACAAAAGAGTCGGAACGGCCGACCACCTGCGCTCTGCCTGTCAAGTGTTCAAAGAGTTCGTTTCAATCATTGGACTTTAATATATGTTTTTATTTAATCATGAGCAGCATAAGAATTGATCGTAGTTTTTCCCGAGTGAGAAAAACGTATAAGTAAGTTTGAACTTAACTAAAGATTTAATTAACTTTTAGGCCTTTTAAAGTTGCCAGTTATTTTTCACTTCTTGTGTAAAATATTTATAGAAATAAAAAGAAATTTGTTCAAAGTCTCACCGTTGCCTAGCAATGAAGTATCAATAAAAATGCTTTATTTCAAAATCTTTTTCAAGTAATCAATTTCTTTAAAAAATTGTAAAAATTCATAAAACTTAAAGAAAAGATTACACGGAAATAAAATTGGTATCGTTGAAAAGGAAAAATGTTAAGTTTAAGATAGTATAAAAATATTTTTTGTCGGACAATTTCCTCCGAAGTTACGGCGGAAAAACGGTTTCGGTTAATTTCTAATTAACTGACTGTTTAATTAACTTTTGGACTTTGAAAAGTTCATAAGTGTCTTCCCCTTGTCTTGAATAATAAGTGTGCAAAATTTGGTTGAAAACAGTGCATTCGTTTAGGAGGAGATGTGGAACATAGTCACATACATATCCACATACACACATACCCACAATGACTTTTATTTATATTAAGATTAACTTTAGTTTTTAAATTTTAATCCAAAAACTCTTGAAACTATATCATATCTATCATTAGTTTGCTGTCCCGGCGTCTGTTTTGCAGTTATTATTCCACAAATTAATTATTTATTTCTTTTCTCAGCAAGATCACGTGATGCTTGACTTTAAAAATACGTCATTTCAAATGCTTGCGCTTTTCTGAAGGATCACGTGGCATTTCATTTTGTTTACGCATTCCTTAAGGATCACGTGACATTTCATTTTGTTTACGCATTCCTTAAGGATCACGTGACAGTTGATTGAAAAATAAAGCAGTGATCTTCATTGCAAATCGCTTGTTAATTATTTAATTGTTATCTGTAATCAAAAATAATGAATTTAACATGATGTCACCTACCCTAGGTCCGTTCCTGGGTTTCAAGCTACAACTCTGCCAATTTTCATCCAAATCGGTTTGGTAGTTTTGCCGTGAATGCGTAACAAACAGACAGACACACTTTCGCATTTATTATATTATGTGAATATTTATAAAAATAAGCAAAATTTTCAGAAATAAAGGTGAATTAGTTCAAAGTCTAACTGTTGCCTAGCAACGGAGTAGCTATAAATCTTCGTTATTTCAAAATCGTCTGCACACATTTAAAAATTATGGAACTTTTAAAAATTAATAGAAATCGAAAGGGAAAATGCCACAGAAATAAACATGGTATCATTGTAAAGGTAAAAATTTGAACTTTAAGATGGTATAAAAATGTTTTTTTCGGATAATTTGCTCCGAAGTTACGGCGGAAAAACGGTTTCGGTTAATTTCTAATTAACTGCCTGTTAAAAGTGTCTGCCCCTTGTCTTAAATAATAAGTGTACAAAATTTGGTTGAAAACTGTCCATTGGTTTAGGAGGAGATGTGGAATATAGCCACCTACATACATACCCACAATGACTTTTATTTAGATTAAGATTATAAGATCGTAGATAAAATATGCTCCTGATCGAATGTGGAGTTAATCTTAACGTTTTTATCCACTCTCTTTACTTTTATTTTGCCATTATATGAAAAATCAGCAACAATCATAATTTCCTTAGAAAAACTTTCTTTAGATTGTTTGAACCATCCTTTAAGATTTTTCTCCTCTTTGATGAAAATAAATTGAATTTTTTTCTTGCAACCATTTAAATAGACTAAAGCTTCATATATTGTTACAAAATTCTTCCAATTTTTTTTTGCAGATAAATGCTTTTTATAAAGAATTCTGTGGCGTGATCTGCGTTCAGGAATATGACGTGGGGAAAGACGATGAACAGTTTTTTTTTTGGTCTTTTTTGGGATTAAAATCATTGTTAATAATTTGGTTTATAGTTGATACTGAGCATTTTAATGATTTTGCAACAAATCTTTGACATGATGGATTTTTTTAACATTAAAGATCGCACCTTTGCAATATTCGAAAAACTGCGTTTTTTTCCTTGGATACTTTTTTGGAACAATTTTCCCACTTGAAACCAACTTTAGGGATTTTTCCCGCCATTATCAACCTTTATTTCGCGTACCGAACTAGTTCTTTACGTACCCCCAGGGGTACACGTACCAAAGGTTTGGAACCTGTGGGTTAGACTTAAATTTACGGTACGGTCTCATCGCCAATCTCGCGAAACGTTCGCCAACCATCAAAATACTCGCCTAAACGGCTGTCATTTTGGCTAGAGGCAAAAATATGAAGTTTCACTTGAGGAATATTCAATTTTAATTCAGCATATAAAAAATATACCGTATTGTAGTGCGTATTTATTAATTCAATTCTCTACTTCAAAACTGATAACATTAAACGATGTAGTGATTACACTAAACGAAAAATTTTCTGTTTATTTGAATGCGTTTGTTCGGGGCAAGAGATTTTTGATAACATTAACCGCGATCACATTAAGCGGAGTTTACTATACTATACAGAATTGAATAACTATAAAAGATATCGCATAGAGGTTACATCACTGAAATTTTAGATGTATTTTATTTGACGTAATTTAGAGCTGCATGCTCAATCGAATAAGAACTTCAGGTTTTTCTTTTTTTATTTGGACCACCACATAATACCACACACAACATATGACGAAGACGTAACATGACAAGCATTATAATACTTTAGGTGATATGCATTTTTGCTGGATGCGTCCATATTTTCCCAAGTAGCACAAAGATATTGTATAATATTGTACGATATTGAACAATATTCGCAATATCATATAATATAATATAATGTTGAACAATATTGTGGATAGATCTGTGCTACTTGGGATATAAACTCTATTCATGCTATAAAGTAATATAAAAATTCCGCAACGTCATGCACTCGTGGGAGAAACAAAGCAATAGTAAGCATTTATTTTGATCTATATTCCACAAACATTTGGCAGAACATTTTGTAAGATATATACTGTCATCAAATGCAATATTCACAAATGTCACAAAGGATTTACAGACAACTATGACAAAATATTCACAAGCAACTATGCAAGCATATTTACAAGCATATGAATTTGAATTTTAAAGATGATTTAAGAATGAAATACAATAATAAAATATGCAAATTGCATACAATAAAAATACATAAACAAGTTGTATTTTTAAACGTCATTAGTCTTGAAAATAAGTAGCTGAATGATAAGTTTAAAAATTAGTGGTGCATTCGAGTGTTAGCAAATGAACTGGTTCATATATTTCAGGTCGGCCAGTTTTGGGGAAATTTGGAGAACTAGAGTGCTGTCAAAACCGGTACCTAATCTCTTCGTCTGTCTTTGGGGTGATTGCAACAATTCACTATGTGAGAAAAAGTACTTTTGGAAATATCCAGGTATGTTACAAGTTTTTAAAATACTTTAAGGTGCAAATTGTGTTGCATATTACAATTAAAACATTATTGTTGTTTTATGTGCATTTTTTAAAAATAATTTACAGGAAAATTTTGTATGAATGACTATGCAGTAATCAACCCAACAACAAGAGGCGTTATTATATACTGCCGGAGGTAAGTTTAAGACCTATACGTGGGGTATTGCAACTTTTTACTTTCTCGTATACGAAGTATACAAAGAGAAAGTATTGTAATCGTCAAAAAATTCGAACTCGAGATTTTGACGAATCTCCACGTTTTAGACCTCCCTGAGTCCGAAAAACACAATTTTGGAATTATGTCTGTCTGTGTGTGTGTCTGTATGTGTGTCTGTGTGTGTGTCTGTGAACACGATAACTCGAAAACTATTAGAGCTACGGGGATGAAATTTGGTATGTGGTCTTTAAATATAATTTGTAGGTTTCTATCAAATTTTGGACAAAATCCGTCAACGGGAAGTCTGTCTGTCTGTATGTTCGAGGTCATGCGAACGCTATAACTCAAAAACTTGAAAAGCCAGATGGATAAAATTTTATACACAGTTTTATCGTCATGAATGTAGGTCCGTATAAAATTTTGGGCCAAATCCGTCAAAGGGTTGACTGTCTGTCGGTCTGTATAATCGCATACTTGTTCAGTTTTGAAACTAACTCCCTACGCATGCCTACTGGTGGCAATGCCCGTGCAAAGAAGGGAAGCTCCGAAAACTTGGCAGTTTGCCAAAAACCAATTCTGGCGCGATTTTGTAAGGAAGCAAACATTTAGGGAGTCAAGCCAGGTCCTCTTGCGCAAAAGAATGCGCAGGGGATTTGAATTTGTTTTGATCCTTCAAACCACGCGTGGTTCCAACTTTGGTTTACTTGCGACGGAAGTTTATTTGACGTCTTTTATTATTCTAGTTTTCTCTACATGTGTTAGGAGTATACGAGAAAGTTTAGGGGAGACCACTCCCGCTGGTTTCTTTCAAGACTGGTCTGGCTCCTCCCCGTCGATCCTTGCTGACTCTAAACCCTTTGGGTGAGTCGGTCGGCGTGGGTTATGTATGTATGTATACGTAGAGTCAACATACGTCCCGTATGTCCGGGAATGTTACCGTGTTTCACTAATCAGTCCCGTATTGCTATTTGTCCCGTTTTTGTCCCGTTTCCTCCCTAAACTCTGCGTCATTATAAATTTTAAATGAATTGCCCCAATTTTATAATTATGTGAAAGAAGAAAATGATATATAATTAAGAAAGCAACTTTAAAATATGACTGGGCAAAAAGGATTAGCCTCGCATATTTTTCCTTTTTCTACGTATACATTTACTAATATAATAACCCAGATATGTCTTTCGGTAACGCTCTGACGTCAACATCAATAAAACTCGCGCCATAGCACTGCGAGACGTTAAACAGCATTATTTCATTGTTAGAGCACCTAAATTTCAGTAATTTTAAATTTAAAGGTGTAATTGTCGTTCTAATTTCAAATTTAATAGCTCTTAAATATTGAAATAAAATTTTCTATCGATTGATTAAAAATGTATCTCGCTATGATCAATAGTTCCCGAGAAATTTTAAATTATATTAATCATATATTTCAAATTAATTTCCCTTTTTTAATGGAAAGTAGTAAATTACGTCAGTGGTATATCATGCGCGTGATATAGCTTGGACGCCACGATGCATCTGATTATTTATTGCAATCGTGATGATATAATTTGATAATATTTTTTGTAAACATTTGACAAGCAGAGAAGTGCTTTCTTTGATTAGAATTTTGAAAAAGAATTCCTTTTAACTTTTGACTTACATTTGACAAGCTGCGAATTTCATGGTTATTGAATTATAATAAAATTGTTAAACAATAAAAAATAATTCACACGGAATGTTGTTTACCGAGAGGTCTTTTGAATAAAGAAATATGTAAATATTATATAAATAAAAAATATTTCCTGTCATGAAACATATGTTTATTTTATCTGTTTTCAATCAATGTTAGACATTTCTCTCTCATATATATCTATTTAAACGCGTCCAATTTGACGGTAAATCTCTTGAGTGAAGAGGCAATTTGCACTCGTCATACCATGACTAATGATTTTCTAGTTTTATTAGATTCCTAAACTTTATTGATTTTTTTATCAAAATAAAATAAACAATTTACCTATACGTTCCCTCCTGATACTTTAAGTTATTTACCGTATTATAAAAAATGAGGCATTATTAATAATTGTATTTATTATTTATTGTTTTATCCTCGTGGACTCCATTCATCAAGGTTTTAGGCACACACATGGAAGATTCACAAATCATATCTATTCTACATGGAAGCCATATAATATGAATAGGAATGAAGTACAAAAAATAGAAGAACGCACAGAATAATGCATAAGCATTTCATAAATATAGAAGGAAGGCAAAGTTATATAACAGAAATATACATAGGATAATGCATAAGCATTTCATAAAAATAGAAAGAAGGCAAAGTTATATAACAGAAATATATATAGAACTAGGGGGCTCTGCACCCTGCTCGCTACACTCGCTACAATGAAGACACTGGGTGACCTAGCACAGTTATTATAAAATCTTTATATATATATATAAAAACACCCCCTGCTCGCTCCGATCACCAACACCCAAGAATCACGTTGTGATTCTTTCGGGATCACTATGCGATACCAGCTCGCTTCGCTCACTTGCCGTATAGTTATCCGTTTCTGCTGGGTATTAGGAAATTATAAGTAAATTAATTACTAAAAGTAAATTTAAATTATTTGTAATTGCATGAACTCCTAAAATTAATTTTTCATCAGTTTCTACAATTAAAATCTTCTGGTAGCACAGATATATATGTAGATGTTAGAAAGAAATTTGAAAGGTAATATTTATAATTCAAAGATGATTAAAAATCAAAATTATTTTCATCAATCAGAAATCAGTCATTTAAAACTTCTTGGCTTACACTTTTGACTATTTATTCAACAGTTTATTTCAACATGACTTCATTCTACGAAAATTTTAAGTTTGAAACTGATAAGATAGCCTTTTCCAAATCTTCAAAATAAATTTTAAAAATTGCTTTTTCCACCAAAATTTCAAATATGCCCTCTATACAATGAAATGTAATTCAGAGAAGCTTCCCCACATGTATACATGCTTATTCCATTAATTATTGAGTCAAGAAAGATATAGTGTTTTTCTTAGTGTAGTCATTTGTGTTTCAAATCTCAGAAAATTCTAGTTTTCGTAGAATGATATAACCCATCTCGCAACCTTTTAGGTAAAAAATGACAGTTTAAAGAAAAAAAAAGCAGCTTGAGACACGTTCATATTAACTATTCAAAATTAAAACCCATGATAATTGTTTACTTTCAGCCTTTTATAATTGATAAGATAGCTCTTTTTTAAAAAATTTCCAAAATCCTTGCTTTCTACAACAAAATTTTAAATATGCACTCTTTTTTATGAAATATTACACAGAAAAGCTTCCCTACTTGTATATATGCTTATTCCAACAATTATTTAGCCAAGAAAGATATAGTGTTTTTCTCTATGTAGTCATTTGTGTTTTAAATCTCAGAAAATTCTTGATCGTCTCTTGTCGCAGAAAGATGTAACCCTTTTTGTAACATTTTAGTTAAAAAAGGACAGTTTAAAGAAAATAGTGGCTTGAAACATGTTCATATTAACTATTCAAAATTAAAACCCATAATAATTATTTAACTTTTGCTTTTTATTATTGATTAGATACCCTTTTTCAAAATTTTCAAACATCGTTCTTTCCTTCAAAATCTTAAACATGCACTTTTTTAAACGAAATGTTGCCTCTGCACATGTAAACACACTCCCTCCAATCATTATTAAGTGAAGGAAGGTACTATATTTTTCTCTGGATAGATAGACCTCGGAACATACGAGCTGTCGAGAGATGAATAAACCAATATTTCAGAAACTTTTAGCTGAAAAGGACATTCAGTATTAAACACACATTCATTGATTTGTCTAATCCAAACTGTTCGACTCAAACTTATTTAATTCAAACGATCTAAAGTCAAAAAAATAAATTCGCTGTTTCCGACTTAAAACCAATTCAAGAATCTCAGCGTCAGTGTTGAGATTGCCAACTGGGAGAAAGAAATAAAGGTCCTTTTTTTGCGCCACGCATAAGCGTTTTATATAATATAGATAATACATAAGCATTTCATTATTATAATATAGAGGGAAGGCAAAGTTATATAATAGAAATATACATAGAATAATACATAAGAGTAGTATAATAATTACAGAATAGATAAATCACAAGCTACCACAGACCCTTGCTACCATAAGTATAGTATAAAAGAGATTGATAATTAATTACATATTAATACGAAATACTTGTTTTCTGATTTTATCCCGAACTTTTCACGAAAAATCTAAGGCTTGCAGCCGAACTGCGCATTTCTTATGTTTTATTTATTTACTTTTTTGCAATCTAATCTTTTTCTAATGCAATTAAAAAATAAATTGCATTAGAAAAAGATTGCAATGTTTCATCACTACAGTTTAAAAAATAAAACTGTAGTGATGAAACATTGAAACAAAGAGGATGCAGATTTGGTAGTTCCGAAATTTATGCTATTAGTAAGTATAAATTTTATAACAAATAATTTTTTTTATAATTTACTTTAACTGCATTATGAGAACTTCATATTATGCTATTCATCAGAATTAATATCTATAACTACATATGTATGATAAATATTTTTCTTGACGCTCTTTTCAATGTTTAAACAACAACTAATTCTGGTTCTTCACGGTAGTACGAAGTCAATTGCCTGATCCAGCAGGCTGTGAGGGCGTTCCCAAACGGGAATCCTACAATACTAACGACAATATAATATATTACATCAGTATTGTAACCCTAATTATATTAATATAATTACAACAATACAATTGCAATAAATATTATTGACGCATTTGCAGGACAAGCAAGGCTTAAAGGTATCCTGATGTTACGAATCATATAGGGGATATCAAATTGCATAATGTTACAATTTTGACATTTATGCAAATAATACGATTAACGTAATAATATTTAAAGTTGTTTGTATTCTTCAATTAACTGAAATTAAAATTACATACCGTGAAACAGGATTTCTTTGCACTCGTGGAGGTAACTTTGCCCCGGTATCAATTTCTATTGAAAAGTGAAATAGAGACTTGCTTTTTAGGGGTACGAGCAGTGGCTGCGAATCGGAGAGGCGAAGGGGGGCTGTTGCCCTTCTACTATTTGCTGGAAGAATAAAATTTTTACTCCATTTTAGCTGCGTAAAACTAAGAATTATTAAAAAGCAATAGTGTACGGGAAAGTTAGCTAAGTTTGTAACTAAATTTTTCAATATTGTTGTCTACCCCTAAACTCTGGCTACTTTTACATGTACATAAATTTTTTGCCCCCCCCCCTACTTTTTCAACCCATTCGCCGCCTCTGAGTAGAACGAGATTGAGAAATTTTTTCCCATTTATTGGCAACACTGGCTTCTGTATTTAATTCCTTAAACTTATATAACAATCACGTGGGAGGTAAAAGAAGGAAGAAAACATGAGCCAGTTTTTCAGCGAAAATTTTAGAGATGAAAAATCTGTCTGTGGTGAAGTAAGTACACCATGTCTGAAGAAAAATGCATTTTTTAGAGAAGTGCATGCAATGAATCTCGAAATTCCCTTTGAAGTCATGAAAACCCGTGCATATTAAATCCGTATTACGGTACTTAATTTATAACTATGCGTAGGTATTCAGCATATTCAATCTTTATACACTTGAATATAACTATTAGAAAATACAAATCAAATTTCAATTTTTCAAAAATCCCTCGTCATTTAGCTAGTCATAGAGCAACTGAAATTTAGCTCACTGCAATGCAGATATTTTTCTGAATCTTATGGCATTCAACTGTAATTTTTATATTCCTTGCCTTTTATATATCCCTGGTTTCTAAATTATGACAGAAAAAATACGCTAAGTTTCGCACAATACTCTATGTATGCGCAGTAAAAAATTGTTTGCTACAAATACTCATATTTTCTTGAATATTTTAAATATTTACTTTTAAATTTAATATACTGCTTCGCTGGCACATTGTAGCGTATTCTGCAAGTTCCGTACAATTTAGCTGAAAACTCTCTATGTTAAAAGCAAAACGCATGAAGTAAAATTTTGTATTTTTTTATAATTAAGTTAGGAATAGACATTAGCCTTGTTTCTGATTCGTAATTGTTATTTTTCCTTCATTTTTCAGCAAACACTTTTCAGAAAATTATAAAAAGGTGTTCGGATTACCAGGGTTCTACTGTATATGGGTAGTGTATCAATATTTTTTGAAATGATATGCGTGTTTATGCAACATTACAAAATCGAATTTATAGTTAAATAAATATTTTTGGTTCACTGTTCATTTCTATTCATATAGAAATGAAAATTACCTAGATTTAAAAGAAGATTCAAAGGAAGGCCAATTTTGACTGAAGGTGCAAAAAAATATTGACCAAAGTTCTTTACAAAAATAGGATAGTTAATGAGATAAATCTGTGTCTGAACCTTGACTAGTTTATGGATAGGCAACATTTTATAAATTCACCTCTCTTAACTTTTAAAGAATTTTTTCTTTTTTAAAAAAAATCAGCAGGACAGCTAATTTTCACATACAAATAATGACTACCGATTTATTACAACCACTAAAATCATTTAGTACTCCATGAAAAAAGATTGAATAAATTAACAAAATCAATTTTTGGAAGGGGGTAATGTGGCACAGTACTCTACTGAAACAAAAATATTCAATGAACAAAATAAAAGCTGAAAATAGCAGTTCATTTTCCCACACTAAAATAAAAACCTGAATTGGAAACTTTACGATAAGGAACTGAATGACTTTAAATAATTACAATTACAAATAATTTTTTAACTATTTGTAAATTATAATTGTAATTGTAATATATATATTACAATTACAATTATAATTTGTTTAATTTAATTTTTTAATTAAATTAACAAATTACAGTTTAAACTATTGTAAAACTATTATTTGTAAAAAGTTAAAAAACTTTTACAGTTAATAGTTTTACAATAGTTTAAACTGTAATTTGTTAGGTATCTGGAGATTGGGTCATAACAAATTTTTCCCCCTACTCATCATCAGTGGCTAAACCAGAGGTTCCCAACCTGTTACTGTTATTAGAGGTTACCAACCGCATACTCCTGGAGGTACACAAAGAATTATTTGGGGGTACGCGAAATAAAAGTTGGTATTAGCAGAAGCAAGAAAATATAAGGAATTAAAAAAGTTACCAGACTTTTGCTTCCGCAGGTTAATAACTAATTGATTACTATGCTTTTTGAATGGTTGATTAATACAGAATGTAATTTTTAGCTATCCTCATAAGTTAATGCGACATTGTTACAATACCGATTTCATTTGTTTTGTCATTGAATTAATACTATTGCAAAACTCATTGAATTTATACTATTGCAAATTCGAGTCATTTGACTCTGAAGCTAACTTAAGCAATTAGCATTATTGATAAAACCTTTTTTGAATAGGCGGATGGTTGTTGGTGGTGGAAGGATATGACAGTAGTGGGTACTCGAAAATATAAAGTTTAATTGAAGGGTAAGCGAAGAAATAAAAGCTGGGAACCCCTGGGTAAAATGTAAAGGGGACATGGTATTATATTTACATACCTCCTGGGTTTTAAAAGTGATATAAATCATTACTAAATAAGGCAACATTTACTTAAAAGCAGGCCTGCTAAGAAACGGGAAAAATCCCCAGGTCTCGCCAGACTGGGATAAAGCAAATTGTTTTTTACTTTTAAGAGCGTTATTTTTATCCATGGGAAATGGGACTCAATAAATTTAACTATATTTTTACATTTATTTTCTCTAAATATAAAGCTCATACCTCACTTCCTCATTATATTAATAGAAACTCCAAAAGGTGACTAAAAGTTGGATTATTATTGTAACAATATGGGACATGACTGGCCAACCGGAAAAAGTACTTCCATCGCTGATTTGACTCCACAGTCATAATTCACGGGGGGAGGGGTCATGTTGCGACATGGAATAATGCCACCCTTCCTATTAATTGCACAAACATAGGCCAAATGCTACTGTTGTAAGGTCGATGCTCATTCAGTCTTGTTTATTTACTGTTTGTGGGGCCCTGCTTGGGCCCCACAAACAGTAAATAAACAAGAACTAACAATAAACAATAAAATAAGTAATAAACAAATAATAGTAAATAAACAAGAACTAACAATAAACAATATAATAACTAACAATATAATATAATGAAAAATATAATAAGAATAAACGAACAATATCTTATTATATTTTTCATTATATTAAGTCCCATATAATATAAATCATTAAAATAATTTATATTATATGTGTTATAAATCATTAAAATAATTTATAACACACACTTTTCTCTTCTTGAGAAATATTCCATGTTAACAAACTCTAACAGGCTAACGCCAATCTAAAGCCTAAGAAAACAGTAAAGGTTTTTTTATAACATTCATTGGTTCCATCATTATTATTAGGACACATAAATTTATAAAGAAATGCTATTACAGTAGAACCCAGCTAATCTGAAATTCCGGTTAATCCGAACCGATTTTATTTTCGAAAATTTTTTGACAAGATTACCTGAAAAGATTTAAATGTACATACTGAAAACAAAAAAGTACTTTTTCAGCATGCATAATTTTGTACACATTGAAAGAAACTAATGCAATTTGCAGTAAGACAAGGTCACTTCAAGATGTGTCCCTGTATGAAGGTCACTTCATACAGGGATATATCTTATAAAAAATACAGGGAATTTCATATCTTATAAAAAATTTCCTACGAAAAATTACTTACAAACAAAATCTTTCTTAGTCTGCAATTTCAAATTTTTTATACAGTGAAACCTTTAGTATGATGCTCGTTACTATGCTGTTTAGCTGTGGTCCGGATTAATTCCTGGTCATTTCTATATTAACAAGCTCAAACGCTTATTCACAAATATTTACAAAATTTCCT
>BGPR01038496.1:0-14685 GCA_013235015.1 Araneus ventricosus | reverse complement strand
GGGAAAATTCGCAGACTGTCGATTTTCAGACTGTGTGATGGTTGACGGAAATTTTCTCTTTACTTCCCTTGCTTGAGAAAATTAGCAGACTGTCGATTTTCAGACTGTGTGATAAAAAAATGTACAGAAGACAAAGCTATTCCTTCCATCGAGGAAGATACTTTACAGACCGCGTGCAACATCAAGGGATAACTCTGCACAGCCTGGCTGATTATGTCCGATTCAGTTTCATTGTTCAGAAGTCTCTGACACCTTTAGATTTGAAACTATGCGAGCGTTACTTTAACACAAATAATTTTACATTGACCTATCATCTTTCTATTGCGGGTGGTGTGAGTGAACATATAAGCACAGAAGAAAAATGTCGGAAGGTTCTCGCGACGGATCAAAGTCTTCTTTACCGTCTGCATCTGGATTTGCCGAAAGGAAGAGAATGTAGTTTGCATGGTCGTCCAAAGTTTGGTGATTTAGTTGTTGATCCTTCCATCCCTCACATTGGCAGCATATTCACTCCTCCTGACCGTCTGCTTCTGCTCTTGTGTGATTACATTGTAAAAGCTTTACGACTCACTGGTAAAGAGTTACGAATTTTGGAGTGGTTAGTAAGGTTCGATGAATACTCTGAAATACCTTCGAAAATCAGGGATATCCTGATTGAGTTTCTGTCTTCCAAAAAGATACACTCTCCGATTGTGAAGGGCTTCTTTAACAAGTTTAATTTAAGAGAATGGATGGTCGAAAATGAAGAGCCTGAAATCTTGGAATATCTACTTTATGAAGCACGTCATAAAGGAATAATCTTGGAAGACGGACGTAATTATGGATTAACGGATTGTTGTATTATTCGCAGTGTTTACTTAAATATTGGTCCTACATTAAAGTACAACTATGCTGCTACATACTCTATGGATATTTGCGCGTATTATTTAGGCTCAATTACTTTCTTCAGGTAAGTGCATAGATTTTTATCAAAATTTTATCTTGTTCACATGTTTTATTTAACTTGATTTGTTTCATGTTTATAAAGATGGAATTTTGTAATCGATTTTTTGCTCACTTTCTGATATACTGGAGTGCTGAAATTTTGTACAATTGTATATTCCCGATTAAAATACAATATTTCCAGAACTTAATTATATTTTAGTCGATTAATTTTAATTAAAATTTCATTTCATATAAGAAGCACCAATTAGTAGTGTATTTGAGAAAAATTGAATATAAGGTTCCATAATTAGTTATAATAATGAATTTAGTAATATATTAGCACTCTAAATTAAAAAAGTAATAAACATGAATACGTTTTTAAAACTCGCTTTTATTTATATACTGAAAAATAGAAATTAATAATTTTAATAAAAAAATATGAATGTCAGAAACAAAATAGCAAAAGCTCGTTGGAGACATGTGATGCTTTTAGTTTCAGTTTAGTTTTTAATTAATAGTTGTGAAGACTGATGCCCTATAAATATGATTTAATTTGCTTGATAAAACATGTTTATTGAAGCTTTCAGTGATACAATTAGACCGTTTAGCAAGTTATACAGTAAAATCAAATTTCCAATTCAGTCGATCTCCGTAAACCTATAAGAATAAGCTCTTGCAGAATTTTAAACAACTCTCAGCAGCTGTCAGAGATCCAGAATCAATAGTTTAAATTTTAAATCTGATTATCATTCCGTTTAAAAATAGTCAATTTAACTACCATAAAAAATATTTACAAATAAGAGACCTAAAAGAAGAGTTGGACTAGTTCAGTCGGTAACAAGCTAATTTGAAGGTATTTGGTTCTGTCCAATGGGTGTCTTTTTTTCCTCCTCGCAGCTGCACATGATTAATATGCTTACGAAATTTAATTTTGGCTAATCAATTTTAAAAGTTATGTCCGTAAAATTCAATAATTCATTCGATTTTGTCTTTTCTCCAAACCTAGTTGATTCTGAAACATTTTCAAAACAACTCCCTATTCTGATTTCCCCTTCTTCCTCCCTCATACTTGCAACTTTTCTAAATCAGAAAGATCATAAATATTTGTTTCGAGAGTCTTTCAGTTACTCTTAGAGAAGGAAAACTGAATTGAAGCAGAATGTAACCTACTTATAAATAACGTTTGGACTGAAGGTACTATACCTATATACAAATAACAAAATCCAAAAATAAGCAGCATTTCCATAACACAATTTTTAACAATGGATTAGAAACAACAATGAAGCATTTGTAAAAACAATGGGGCAGTTTGAAACTTAGCAAAACAACGAAAAATATTGTTAAGAATTAAATTTAAAATCTTTTTAAAAATTATTAAAATTAGGGAAAAAAATTCACGGTGGCTTAATTATTTATTTTTAAAATACAATGCAAATTGTATTCTATCCGCAGGTACAGGACCTGTTGTAACTAATCCCACTTTATCTAGCAAGTTCTCCCAGGTGTCACCCTCCCAAATACTGACCACGTCCGACGCTGCTTAAATGGGGTGATCTGACGAGTTAAATAACTCTTTACATGTAGATACTGTACTTTCTAATGTCTCTTTATTCATTGGTACTGTACCTGCAAATAATGTTTAATCCGTAAGTTCTGTACCTGCAAATAATGCAATCTTGAAATATATCTACTGTTAAGTCTATTTTCATATTTTTTTTATTTGTATATATTTTTGTATATATTCCTTGTTTTAATCTATTTTTACGATCGGTATTTTTTGAATGGATAATGGGTTTTTTTAACATTAACACGTTTGCTGTAACACAGGAAGAAACATCCTTTTCAATATCATTAGTATATTCGCCCTTCTGACGAATGATATACCTTTTCTTTTTTCGTTCTCGTTTTTAGTTTTGTGTGTTTATTGTCACATATATATAAATAGAGGGTGTCCCAAAAACTGGAACAAGCGTGTATTTCCTTAAATATTGCATCTAGGCATTTACTACAAATTACAAAGGCTCATTAAATAAGGTGGGAAATTGCATGAAAACAATTCGTCTTCTCTGGAGGTATTTAATAAAAAGTTTAAAAAATTAAATTTTTATGCGGTCCCAATAGTGTAAAAGTATCAATTAGTGAAATGTCCCTCTTACACTCATCTATGAGTACACCAAGTTTCACGCTTCTATCTGCAAAATTTACCGAGTATGTTTATTTCTGAATTTAGAGGTGTTAATCATAAATTTAAATGGAGACATTTATTGTAGAAATGTAAATTTATTTAATACAGATAAACTACAAAATGCAAATATTTGTATAGTAGTACATCATCCAATCTTCACGACATGTAGTAAAAAAAAACCCCTTGCTATCATGTATACTGTTGCACAGTTTCATTGGTCGATATTTGTAAATTGCGTTTTTATAAAGAAGGGTAGGGAAACGTGATATAGGGAAAAAGGAAACAAACCAATACTGAACAAGAATATTAAATTATTCGTTCTCAGGTGGTGTGCATAATATTAAACTTTACGAGTTTAAAAAATAATTTCAGTGGGTTATCAGTGCAGTCCAATGGATGAGCCGCCACTGCCTTTAGGCATTTTCCCTTTTATCCTTTTATGCTTAATTTTCCACTCTGAGAGTTCGATGATCAATGAAAATTGAAAAGAAATTACAAGAGAAAAGCAGAGAGAAAACGAATCAACAAGTAAGACAGACAAGGTATGAGGTTGCACACCGTAAAGTTTTAGAAAGTACCGAAATCCTCTTTCTGCGCACAACTAAATGATATGATGTGCGAAGGCGAAAAGAAGCAATTTGTTTGTTTGAACTTAGCCAGAGCTGGAGTTCGGCAACTCCTGTTTGGCGCCCGGCCAACTAATGCTAAATTTTTTTTTCACTCTCAAACAAGCTTTCGCTTCGTGATTTCTTTACCTTCCATTTCTTTCATTGGCTGTTTTGGGGGCTTCGGTTTTATTTTCATATTGACTTGACAGAAACATACCTGGTTAATGCGTTTCCCATTTTTTTTGGTTGAAGTCACTCATCGGCAATTTTATAAAATGCAATAGATAGTTACAGTTAGATAGTTACAATTTAGATAATTACTAATTTGGGCTATTTAAAGGTAAAACCACTTTTTTAAAAAATTGTATTTCTATCGTATTTTCTTGAAAAATATTCTTGTTATTCATTCTCGTTTCTGAACAGACGAGCCGCCGCCACTGCATAAAGTATCTCGTAGTGGATAGTTGTCGAAAGTTTACAATTTAAACAATTTTTGAAAAATATTTTATTTAATGTATTATGTGATTATTTTTTCAATTTAATAAGAGTTAATAATTACATTATTATGTTCTGATTCCGTCTTTTCGATAACATATATATACTATTCATGGTTTGTACATCAAAAGACTGGATCAGTCAGCAGTCAGATGGATAAAAAAGTGGTCGAAGTCAATAAATTTGCCTTGTAATATCTCTTTAAGTTTTGCATATAGAAGCGTGAAACTTAGTGTGCTCATAGATGAGTGTAAGAGAAACATTTTACTAGATTACATTTTTACACCATGGGGACGCACGAAAATTTAATTTTTGAAAACTTTTTTTATTAAAAACCTCCTTAGAAGCCAAAACGTATTCATACAATTTCTTACTTTATTTAATGAAACTTTGAAATTGAAAGTATATGTCTAGGTGCAATATTTAAGGAAATAATAGCTTGTTCCTCTTTTTTCGGACACCCTGTATATATATGTAACAAAATTTTTAGTTGGATAAGTGTTGAGGCCTCTTGAAAGAAGGTGGCAGACGTTTCAATCCATAACCTAGTTTGTTTAAATCTTGATGTATTTTGATTATTTAAGTTATTGTATGAACGTGAAATAAATCCAATCCACATGACGCAGCTCATTGGCGACGCGTGTGGTAATTTGGTCCACAGTAATTTCTTGAAAGGGAAATTATCACCCTCTCTATCCGATGGGGTCAGTTTTGATAAAACATAAAGGAGTGAGGTCCAAAGTATCGGTAAACTCGCCGCTTTAAAATGTTATTATTCTGAATGTTGGGTTTGTGTGAAATTCGTGATCATTAATGCGTTTATGTCGTGTTCGTAATTTTCAAATAAAAAAATTGTCAAATCAAAAAGGACTCTTCATTTGAACACGAGAAAGGAACACTCAAAAATTAATTGGACCTTGGGCTTAACGCCACAACGCGTAAGAGAAAAGTGACGAGGGAGACGCATCGCCTCTACCTGCGAGCTCCAAAGCAGAAACCAGCGGGAGTGGTCTCCCCTAAACTTTCTCGTATACTCCTAACACATGTAGAGAAAACTAGAATAATAAAAGACGTCAAATAAACTTCCGTCGCAAGTAAACCAAAGTTGGAACCACGCGTGGTTTGAAGGATCAAAACAAATTCAAATCCTCTGCTCATTCTTTTGCGCAACAGGACCTGGCGAGACTCCCTAAATGTTTGCTTCCTTACAAAATCACTCCAGAATTTGTTTTTGGCAAACTGCCAAGTTTCGGAGCGTCCCTTCCTTGCACAGGGATTGCCACTAGTAGGCATGCGCAGGGACAGACAGTCAACCCTTTGACGGATTTGGCCCAAAATTTTATACGGACCTACATTCATGACGATAAAACTGTGAATTAAATTTTATCCATCTGGCTTTTCAAGTTTTTGAGTTATAGCTTTCGCATGACCCCGAACATACAGACAGACAGACTTCCCGTAGACGGATTTTGTCCAAAATTTGATAGAAACCTACAAATTATGTTTCAAGACCACATACCAAATTTCATCCCCGTAGCTCTAATAGTTTTCGAGTTATCGTGTTCACAGACACACACACAGACAGACATAATTCCAAAATTGTGTTTTTCGGAATCAGGGAGGTCTAAAACGTGGAGATTCGTCAAAATCTCGAGTTCGAATTTTTTGACGATTACAATACTTTCTCTTTGTATACTTCGTATACGAGAAAGTAAAAAGGCAGATGGCGACGCGTTTGAACTTTAAATAGTGTCGAGATGGTGAATTGCCCTGATCGGGGGTCGTTTTAATCTTATAATTTAAGTAGAAATAATGTGCTTATAACTTTAAAAATTCCCGTCGGCAAGCCGGAAGGCAAAGGTAAATTCGTTTAGTTCGGAGATATAAGGAAAATAATATTTCCCCCTCTATTTTCATAAGGATTAGAACTGCAAGAATGAAAGAGGTTAGAAGAGACTGCCAATGACGAGAGTTTTCAAACAAGGGGTAACATGCATAGGTTTAAAGATACATGTAAGCTGGGGGGGGGGAGGGGGAGAGAAGGGAGAGAAAATACACTTTTCAGCTCATAACTTCTAAGCAATTGCAACTATCAAAAAAAGTTTAAATGAAAAAATTGTTTGTTATTATTATAAGGTGATAATTCGCCTAATTTGAATTTTCTTTTTATTTTCAATTGTAAAGGAATTATGAGGAAATGAATATTTCAACCCCCATCATTTCCATCACCTTTGAGCTGGATAGCCCATCTACAAACTCGGCCGAGATTTCCACGATTGTTACAACATATCCCACGACGGTTTAAATGAAATAAAAATTACTCCAATTATCGTGCTCACAAGGTAACATGGCAAAAAGTGTTATACATATACAATGGAACCCCGATTTTACGTTGTCTGTTTCGTACGTTATCCCGCTTCCTACGTCATTTTCTGCTGGTCCGTGAAAATTGCCTATATCGATAATGTTAAAATATCCCGGGTTTTACGTTATTCATTTTCAGAAAATCCTGCTTAATACGTTTTTCTCAAGACAGATCAAAATAATTTTTCCTCTGCAAGGCTCGCACAAACTTTTTTCGAGTTCTTTCTTTCAAGAAAAACTTGTTTCTTAGCTGTTTGAAGCCGTTCTCTGTCTGTCTCAATATGTCTGCCATAACTCAAAAACGCAACAAGCTAGAGGATGAAGTTTAGCATGTCGGCATAGCACTTAAATTGTAGATGTGTTTAAAATTTTGAACAAAATTACTCAAAAGGTTTAATGTCTACTCGTGGTCTATTCGATCTGTCTATTCATGGGTTTGCGAATACTTCAACTCAAAAACGCAACAAGCTAGATGCATGAATTTTAGTATGAGTAGAAGAAGAATTTTAGTATTTTTACGTCATAATTGCGGATCTACATCAAATTAGGGTTTCATCAGGGAGAAAGGACGACATTCAAAATGATTGCTTTGTTGTCTTCACTTTACTAAGAAACAACAAACGTGGCATATTGTATTCGTATACGAAGGGAGAACACTCCTGCTGATTTTCTTCAACTCGAAACCCTTACATTATTAAAAACTTTATAAAAAAACAGTGAGTCTGAGAATTATTAGACACATTACAAAATTATACAAAATAAAAACTAGAACATATCGAAACAAATTTCTTTACTAACATCTTATAGAATTAGAAAAGATAATACAGTAGAGTCTCAATAATTCGAGTCTCGATTGTTTGAGTTTTTCATAAATCCGAGTTAGTGAAAAAATCAGTTTAGCTCCCAAATAATGACCAACACATATACAACAAGTGAAAGAATTACTGCATCTGGTTTTCATTGTTGTTCGACGGGTCATATGTCCACTGTGCACCCCGAAGCCACCTGCAGAAATGCCCCCTCCCAAAGAAAACGGGATATATACGAGATCGATATATAGGAGCAATGTGTTTAAACAAAAAACAATTGACAATTATGTTAAGATATAATTAACCCGTTGCTATCAGCAGTAATGTAATAATATGTAAGTACATTTTTCATTTAAATATACTATACTGAAATTTAAAAATTGCTTTTATTTATTTTATGATTTCGATAGTTCGAGGTAGGCCCGGTCCCGTCCACCTCGGATTATCGAGACTCTATTGTAAATATCGATGCGAGATCCCTTGGTTGCGTGTTGTATGTCCAAGCGATACTCGATTTCACGCCTGAGTTTGCAAGCATCTGAGAAGCTATCGAAAGAATAGCAGCTGCGATATGGTGCTTCAGTTCTTGCATATTAGCGTAAGGCATCTGATAGTACAATTTTTCACAAGATCCCACATGTTAAAAATCCAAGGGACCGAATTCCTGAGTTTGGATGGCACGATTAAATTTTTGAACTGATTGAATTCTTCTCATAGAATACACATCAGAACAAACCTAGCTCCAACATGTCAGATTCTGGGAACAAACAATGATGAGAAACAAAACTTTAGAAGCCGTGTTAGTAATACGAAACATCGGGACAACGCTACTTTTCCTAGTTATTTTCCTTCAAACTTTTCTAATATGTCCTATAATTCTCGGACACCCTGTATTGTTGACCAAAATTGTTTCATCCTCAAAACAGCCGGAACAACAACAAATTTTCACGATCAAATGGCAATTACAGAATGCTATCAAAAATGACTTCCATCTTAATTACATAAGAACATCAAAATCTAAGTTAGGGAAGGTCGGTAATTATTACGAATAAATAATAGAAATATTTTTGAAACAAATTCAGGGGATGCTAAAGACTGGAGCCAGAATGGACAAACGACTACTGCTCCAAACCTAATGATTTCGGCTTCCAAAAGTATTTATTTTTGTCATTCTGATCAAATAATTTATTATTCAAGGGTCATAAAATAGAGAAAACAATTCTAAAATATTTATATCATAATTTGATTCTAATTAATGCGCGTAAAAAATATGCAGGTTACGGACGATTTATCTGCTTTGTTTATTTCGAGTACACAAAACTTCCGTGCCGAAGATCCGCTTCCGGTTTCCCTTCGACGAAGCATTATACCAGAAATCAGCACGGAAGTTCAGCATTACCCTAAATAAGCAAACAGAAAACTCGTCCATACCTCGGGAAGATTTATAACGGCAATGCGAAGATCAAGATCGAGTGCATTTTTTCATATTCTTACTTGAAATTAAATTTGGTAAAAGCCTTGACACCTGACAGGGAAAAAAATGAATTCTATTCCATTTCGCTACATGTATCGATAGATAATTATAAGTTACTTGTTGAATGGAAATTATTTTGATGAATTATGCACTTAAAAAGTCCTTAATTTGAAATTATGTTGTAAATTTCTTGTTTGTAAGTTTCTAGAAATGTCTTACGGCTGCATTAATTTACTTCTCTTTCCCACAGAGTTGGCACGATCGGATCAGTTATAAGGAAGGCCGAAACCTGGATGAGCCGAAAAAGGTTTTATAAACTGTTGCAGTTCTTCAAGATATACTCCAGCTTCACTTGCAGCGGCTGCCGTGCATCTGAACTTGCAGATGCATCTGAAGCCGTGCGTCTATTGTGGGAGAGTGTTTCTGATAGCTTCTTAAGTTCGAACGAAATCATGACCGTTTTGGGAGAGAAACTCACTGCTAAGGAATTGACGGACATGTGCAACTTTTACTCCACCGCTGTTGGCGAATCCCATTCATTTCTTGATACGAGATCCCTCAAGCATCTGTGTAGAACAGCCATAAGAGCTTTCCTGTGGGCATACAAGTTATGGCTTCCCGACGGTATCAGACGAACGGGCCTACCAGAGAAACTTCAGTCCTACCTGAATCTTGAAAAGGTTCTTCAGAAACAATCTGGATCTTGATGGGATTCCAAAGAAAGCAACTAATTGTGTTTTCTTTGGAAAACTTCATAGTAACGAAAGTTGCTAAGTATCAACTGAAAGATCGATTATGCAAGGTTTTAGTTGCGAGATGTAGATTAATAAAAGGTAAAAAGCTCTTACTTAGAGGTATGTAAAGTAATCTCTCAGAAGTAGTGGCGAATCCGAGGGGGGCTATCGGACTACAGCCCCCCCCCAGAGCCAAGTCAGAATTCTTAATTTTATTTAACATCAATACAACTGTTTTTTTCTTTATTTCCCTCTTTAAAAAAATAATAACTTTTCAACTTTACTTTCTGGCTTGACAGGCTCGAAATTTTTCCTACTTTTGTAGTCATTCCACTTGTACTTGTAGCTTTGACGCGGTAGAAGACATTATTTAGCTAGTTATTTCATTGTAATTTTTATTAGATTATCGAAAGTATTGTATTGTTTTTTCATGATTCTTATTGTCAGGTGAGTAAAGTCTGTAAAGTTAAAGAGTTTTGGTTTACTTTAGCCTTGAGGTTTGACATTCGTCACGACGATACAAAGTTTTTATGACCTCAGCCCCCCAGACCCGAATCCTAGATTCGCCACTGCTCAGAAGTACTTTTTATCGCACTGATTGTTTCGTCACTGAAGTATAGTAAATTTTATTTTATGAATGATGTAGATTCATAAAACATTTTTATGCTCATCAATTTTTCAGCTGAATATTCTGTTTCAAGAAAATTAACAGAAAGAGATGAGTATATTTCAGGTATGAGCAACACCTACCATAAAAACAATTAATTAAATGTTTTAACAAATTAGTGAAAATGAAGCTGAAATTTTGATATATTACTCAAAAAAAATAATTGAGTTGTTGCCATCTTTAGATGTGAAAGCGATGGCAAACATTCCAGTCGTGTCTTAAATTGTTTTCTGTTAGCTTTTCACAAATTTTAAATTCTGCATATTTAATTACTTCTAACAATTTTTTTGAAGACATTACAAGACTCTTTCATACACTACTTTGCCTCTGAATTTGTTACAGCACGGAAGCCTACTTATGCTAGATATATCCATCATGAATTAAAGGAGCAGATGCTTAATGTTCACGCTGATCATTTTGTTACTTAAATGTATTTTAGTCATGGGGTTTTGTATTCTGATTTCTAAAATATTCTTAACTGCAGTTAATATCTTCTGTAACTCTGCACTCGTAAATTAGATTGAAATGAATGTTTGGTTCATAATCACATTTAAAGAATTTCTCCCTTTTTATATATTTACTAAACAAAGCCACTTGAATTTCAGTGAAAAAGTATTGCTCATTTTAAGAGTTTTAAGTTGAAAATTCTATTCGTTTAGTATATGAATCAACTTCAAATTTCTATTCCTTTTGTTATCTAAGTAGGTCACTTCTTTTACTTGAGAATGCATACTTTGGAATGTCATCTAATCCTTTATGGCCCCTGAGTTTCAATGGACCTTATGCATGTGACGTCACATCCTCCGACACGTGACCTGCCGGAGGCAGCCATTGGTCAGTCGTAAACAGCTGACTCAGAACTGCTTTTATTTCTAAGTCGCTTATAAGCCGATCGTTTTGTTTATTCCTCCACAGCTGTTTTTCTATACTCTCGAACCCAAACGGTGCATAAGGTCCATTAAACAATCAAATGACTAGAAAGTGCTTGATAGCTTATAAAAACAAAATATAAATATTACCTCTTCTAATGTACTTTTTTTTGCATTTGACTTCCTTAATGTCGACGATTTCATTTCTTGTATTCCTTTATCGTACTGCGCATCATTTTGCAATTTATTCGCATTCTTTTCCCTAGAGGTTTGTTCAAATTGTTCTTTTTGAGGCCCATTTCATGTGTTGCTCTTGCATTTGTTTTCATGTTTCTCATCTTGATTTTTTTTATGTGTGTTATTATGGTGTGCTCTGCTTGTCATGTTTGTAACCCTTCTTTTTTGCGTGTTTATGGTGTAATTTGATGTGTTTGCCACTCTTTGTAAACGGGTTTTTACCTATTGCAAATAAAGTCAGTATGCTCTATGTTATATATTATTATTTTTATTTCATTCCTCTACATTTCTACCAGAGTTTTGCTTGAATTGTTGGATTTGTCTCCTGATTTAAGTGCTGTTCTTGGTTTGTATCATATTCACGCTCTTGTTTCTTTCGTGTATGTTGATTTATTATAACATGTTAATTTTCCCCCTTAATAAGTGGTCTTCGGCCTGTAACAAATAATTTTTCTGAAATTTTAAAGTTCGTTTTATATACATTCGTGCTGCATGCTGTGTTAATTGTTGTATTTGTGTCCCAATTCATGTGTTGTTTTTGAGCTTGTGTCATGCCTGCGATATTGCTGCTTTTCGAGTGTATTATGGAATTTTCAAATGTATAATTCTGACATTTTTGGCATTCTTTATAAGTGAGTCACGGCCAGTTAAAATTTCTTAATTTATGTTCTGTGTTAATTCTTTAAAAGGGGCTCTGTGTTCTGGTGATAGAATTCTCCAATTTAAGAAAAGAAGGCTGCGTTCGAGATTAGAGAGTTTCAATATAGAATCGAGATTTTATTCCAGTTCTGGCCCTCTTCAGCGTGACATGTGCTTAATCTGTTGCGTGGAAAAGGTCTTCTCATTAGTGTTATACAGTTAAGAGAAAAGAGCTTCCTTTCAGAAATTCAAAATTACGAGTTCCTAACCCAATAGTCCTCTTATAGCCTCTAACTAGAGTGTTAGTGCAAAAAATAGCAGTTAAATTCAATATTATTAAAATACCATTGAGTTAAAAAGTATTTCATTTTATTTTCAGCAATAATCAAAATATGTATAATATTGCAATTAGAAAATGTCTCATCTTCGAAGAAATTTTTATTTAAATTTCCACTTAGAAATTTCTGATTGGAAGTTATTGAAAAACAGGGATTTTCTGACTGACGTGGCTTATGATAAAATTTTGTATATTTATTGAAATCAAATAAAATCTTTTGACAATTATCATTTGTTTTGCTAACTTGATTAGATATACTGCTTATCCCCGTATAATATTGTACTGTTAGAGAATGGGGAGAAAGTTCTCGTACGAAACGGCATTTTAGAAGAGGACTTTTCTCTAACATGGATGGAGGATTACGGAAATCTCGGGAAACAAGGAATACCATCTGGGATTTTAAGTTAAAAATATGCCATTGAAAATTAGTGAAATCCTCTAGTAACTTGTAACATAATAAGACAATTTAAGAGTTAAAGATATATCTTTGTAAAATTCTTTTATATCTAAAAATCACTTACCGGGACACTGGATAGCAAAAAGTAAAGTTTGAATTATTTCAAATGTTTATGTTAAGTGTGTAAAGCATTTAAAGTAGAGAAATCAAGATTTTAAAGTTCTACTAAAATTGAATCCCCCAGTCTTCCGAAATTGGCATTTGGGTGGAATCTACGCCACCCAAATGTCAAAATAATTTACAGTAAGTACAGAATAGAAGTCAAGATAAGCTGAAGAAAGTTTGAAGAGGCTGAAAAATTGTTATCAAGTAAAGAAAGTTCTCGACCAATGATGCTTGATGTTGAACCTTAACATGACTCGATGCACATGTATTGTTATTTCATACTTGCGCTGGAAATTGCTTTCCTAATGATATTTTTCTAAATTATTAAAAAAATATAAGAGTATGTTTGTGTTTAACACATTAGCCGCCACGACTCATATCTGAGATTCGAACAATCTATCTAAACAGATGATCCCTTCTCTGTTATATCTTAACCACAGTAGAGGAGGGGTCACCTGATTAGACAGTGGGAATCAATCGTATTTGATCGCCGTATGAATCGTATTTGATTCAAATGGCGATCAACGTGTTAAATTTCGGAATCGAAGTCCATTTTTACTTTCTCGTATACGAAGTATACAAAGAGAAAGTATTGTAATCGTCAAAAAATTCGAACTCAAGATTTTAACGAATCTCCACGTTTTAAACCTCCCTGAGTCCGAAAAACACAATTTTAGAATTATGTCTGTCTGTGAACACGATAACTCGAAACTATTAGAGATACAAGGATGAAATTTGGTATGTGAACTTGACACATAATTTGTAGGTTTCTATCAAATTTTGGACAAAATCCGTCCAGGAGAAGTCTGTCTGTCAGTACGCGGTCATGTGAACACTATAACTCAAAAATTTGAATAGCTAGATGAATAAAATTTGGTACACAGTTTTATCATCATGAATGTAGGTCCGTATAAAATGTTTGGCCAAATCCGTCAAAGGGTTGGCTGTTTGTCGGTCTGTATAATCGCATACTTGTAAAAATTATATCTCCTAAACCCTTTGGCTTAGATAAATAAAAATTGGTATGACGTTTGCTAATATTAATTATAGATCTGTGCTCAAATTTCGTTTCAATCCATTCAAAAAAAGATGTTCAATTTGTAAGTTTGGTTCAAAATGCACATTGCGACTGTGTGTTAGCAACCGTTTCGCTTATTTTACTCAAGTTAGTATAGTTGGCTTTTGACCTTGGCGGTCTACGAAGTATTGTAGCTTCGGATGCGCTTCGGAAATTATGGCAACCCCCTGAACCCGAAACTTCGTTCTGACATTCTCCAGATGGAAGGTATGGTGAAATCTTGCATGATATTTGTAGTAAGATTTCGATCTCAAAAACTTTAAATTAAAGTTGTGGTACCTCAGCGCGCGTAAAAATTCAGAACTTACGCAATTATTTTAATTGTTATCATTTTCCTTTTACACATAATCATAACCAGCGGGAGTGGTCTCCCCTAAACTTTCTCGTATAATTTCAAAGTGGAGATTCGTAGTGGAGATACTTTCTCTCGTATACTTCGTATACGAGAAAGTGAGACAAAAAAAAACAAACAAACCTGAAATCAAATATCTGTTGCCACGTTTCAAAAAAATATTACTTTGAAGCAGGCACGATAAAATAGGCAATGCAATGAATACTAAAGAGAAAATTCTGCTTTGGAATTGAATTCCCAAGAAAACAATTTATACTACCACAACCGTAACAATTCCAAAAGCGCGTGAATAAAAGATTTGCTGAAATAATGAGATCGGTTTGATTTACACCAATAAAAAAAATTGTTAAC
>BGPR01038495.1:0-14685 GCA_013235015.1 Araneus ventricosus | reverse complement strand
TTTAAAAACATGCCAATTTGAGAATCTTAGCAAAAAAAGAGTAGCATCATACATGCCAACATTGGAAAAGTGGCTATCCATAGCAAAAGGTCTACGAGGGTAACAAATACAAGCATGCACACACAGAAGAAGACTTGAGTGAAAGTTCTGAATTTATGATTCTTTCTTTATATATTTCACCATATTTTATGTAATCATAAATTTCTATTTTTAAGAAAAATATCCTATCCAAACAAATATTACAAGAAACATCACAATTATTAGAAGAATTATCATATAACATTTTTCAAAAATATGAAATGTGGGAAAAAAATCTGAAAAATTACTACGTTATACGTCAAGAAACTTACTACGTCATTACGAATTACTACAAATTACTATGTCAAGAAACCTGAACACTTCAAAAGCATGCAATACACAAAATACTGATTAATACTTAATATTAATAAAAAATTGAATAATACAGTCTGAAATTTATTTACATTGTCCAAGAAATCTTATGTTATAGTAAACAGCACAATTAATAAATTTCCTAGGAATGATTTCTACCGCCATCTAGATTAAATGTCTAAGAATAAAAAATTTTAACAAGTTAAAGCCTTAAAATTTAAACTCGATACTGGAAAAAAAAAGTGAATGTTGGCATATATAAAAGTTGAAATTGATTAATAAAATGACCGCTCGAATAAACTCATTTCCGTAGAAATTTTAATCCTATCCGTAGTTTGCAAAAATTTCCGATAAAATCCGTAGTAGTTGGCATGAATGTAACACTATGCTAATATAGGAACATTGCTGTTTTTATAGGACTGCACACGTTTTGACAAGATTTTACCACCATCTTGGCAATAGGTGGAGATTCAATATCATTGGCTGCTACAACATATGAGTACCCTTTCTTAGTTTAATATACTTTATTTTGACAATTTGATAGAAAGGTTCCGACTTCTACAGCTTACAAATAGACTAGAAAGTGAAGTTAAGTGATTAAAAAGAAATAGTTTAGTAGTTGAACTAAGGAGGGTTTACAGAAGAAATGTCACGTTCCAAAATCATTTTCTTCACACATTATTTCTCATAATTGGACATACACATAAAACAGATATGAATATTATCTGAATTTAACATTTGAAAAATGAGATGAAAAAAAGAAAGCTTGCTTGGTTTCATTCTTTTTTCAAATTGGTCAATTTAGTTCACTGATAATCAGAAGAAATAATGACTGTCTTATTTTCCTTCTAACTGCTTCCTGGTCTAAAGGGAAATTCATAGCCCAAAACCTTCACAAATGACTAAATTGAATACCTTATTAAACAGAATGATTGAATGACAAATGAGTTTAAAATATGCAAAGCATACAAAACTCATTCTTAAAATATTTAATCTAATGCTGAAAAAAAAAGCAGCTTGTGAAGTTCTTCAAAACACATCTAATAATCATTTTCTCTCTGTAAAGTATACAGAGACAGTGTTGCAGTCATCAAAAAACTCGCCTCCATATTTAGATAATCTATGTTTCAGACCTCCCTGGGTTAAAAAAAAAAAAGGGAGGTCTATGTCTTTCTGTTCATCCATGTGCATTTAAAACGTAGAGCTAGATGTATGAAACTCGGCATACATTTTACCATTAGTATTGTAGATGTATATCAAATTTTGGGCCAAATCCATCAATGGGTTTATTGCCCATCAGATTATATATCTGTGTGCATGTGAACAGAACTTAGAAACTGTTCTACCTCCACAAGAAAACCCCCAGATATGACGGTGGTGGTCGTTATGGAAACGGGATATTCCACTGCGTTTTGGGGGCGAGTTTAGTTTAGTTTAGTTATATTAACGTCCCGTTTTGAAGCAACACAAGGGCTATTTTGGGACGGACCTCGTAATTTAGAACCTCGGTCAGATGACGAGGACGACACCTGAGCTGGCACCCCCCTCTCCAAACTTCCACGCCACACCAGCGGGAGGACGTTTGACCACTATGTATGATTTAGCGTGCAACAGGCCCCATACACAGCGGATCTTCAGTGGAATCGGGTCTCGAACCTGGAACCCTCCGGCCCCAAAGCCGGGACCTTACCACTAGGCCACCGCGGCCCTGTTTTGAGGGTGAAAGAAAGGACTTAATTTCATTTGGTGCAGATAGAACAGGCAGAAGCTTCGTTTTGTATTTTGGTCGAAAATAAATTCCTTGCCTAACGAAGTGCGCTTTGTTTTCTAAATGTTGTGGTTGATTTTATACCAGTTTCCCTCCTTTCTTCGACTCATCTACTTTTCTTCTTATGGCAGCAGGACAGTATATGAAATTTAGTATGAAATCTTGTGACCAGTGGTGTAGCCGCAAAATAACGGCCTGACACTGCTTTTAGAACGACAGAGCCGGGCCATTTTAAAAGCAGTGCTGGAACACCCAACTTGGGTGACAAAAATTGTGCTGTTTTAAGGATGTTTTAACAATATTTTCCTTGTTTATCTCACTTATATATAAAACACATTGAAAGGAAGACACTCCAAATCTTTTCCAGTTTCCTTATTATATGAAAAAGCACAAAACACACAATATTGTTTCAGTATACGAGAAAATCGAGGGGAGAACGATCTTGTTGGCGAGTCAGAAAATTAGACCCCAAAGAGAAATAAAATTCCACAAATAGCAAAAAAATCACACTTAAAAAGATTTCACTTATGAAAGGAAAGACAAACTTCAGTGAGCATCAGATCTGAATGTTATCTCAAAAATCTTTATTGCACTGAATTATAGTATGAGAGACAGAAAGAAAACCCTTTATCTATCAGTTATAAAAACTATTAGAACACTTTGTAGATGCTTCACAACACAGATGCACTCCAATTTCAAGAAATGAAAGTATCTAGTCATTGTTAAGAACTCTAACATTACAGAAAAATCAATTATATTTTGGAATAACCCTTTAAGGACGACTGTCATGCGGCTATGCTGGCTTCTCATATGTGTGCGACTGTCCTCAAAGGGTTAAAACCTTTTTCTTATCCCGTCTACGGTTTCTTTATAAGAAAAAGGTTTGTACACATGAAGAAAGAACATCTCTCTCAGTAAAGAAACTCTGATTATTAAATACTGTACACGGTTTATATTCTACTCGAACATAAAAGACTTTGCACAAAAGCTGTTATCACCAGCATTGTTAGTCAACAATCAAGTGCTGGACTTCTAATTCCAATGCAACAAAGAGGAGACTGGACTAGTCAACAGACTGATTTTCCAATAAAAGTTTGTACCAGCAAAATTAGGTCAGGTGTAATAAGCATGTCATAATGAGATCTGGTAGCTCACACAATGTCTTATCTTAATACGAGTAGCAACCAGTGATTAAATCTGTAACTGTCCCGGGTGTATATAATGTCTTTACAAAATACCTTCCTCTGTCATATGTTGATAGCCATATAACTATGCCCATTGCTTTGCAAGACAAAAAATTGACCTTGAACAGGGGTTTGCCTTTAACTGTGGGTACTTTTATTACAGCCAATCGCTCTAAACGCAAAAAAATGTGTATATATCATGTATTTATTGTGATACAGTGGTGAATCAAAAATTTGTGCATGACTAAAGGTATTTTTGTAATTAACGACAAAAATTTAAAATTTTATTTATTTTTATAAAAAAACCTTTTTATAAATTAGTGGTAAGAAGTATGAATTTAATGATAAGAAAAAGATTTATTTTGTTTTATATATAAAAATATTTTTATAATTTAGTGGTACATAAGCCACAGTTGCAACAAGTGATTTATAAACCAATATTTATACGTATAATAATTTAAGTATGCAGTTTATAAACCACATCTGCAGTTAAAGGGTTAAACATGATACAAGGGTAACAAAAAAAGACTAGTAGTAGGATCAGGCAGTACTGGGGAGCAAATGATGCAATATTTCATCAGCAGTTAACACTAATTCAACTAGCTTTAAAGATAAGACGGATAGTTATCTGACAGACATAGACAAATAGTTAGACAGGCTAGTTATCTGTCATATCAAGGCTGTAAGGAATAAATGTTGGCTGTATCAAAATGTAACTATTCGATTATGGTCAGATTATCCTTTCTATGCGCCTATGTTGAAAAATATTGACCATTTGACCTAGACTACACGCTGAATTTTCATGGTAAAAACTAAAAGCAAACATTTACTAATTGTTGTCTAAATTAACAGTTTTAATTAATCTTTTTCCTCCCTGTAACAAAAAAGTAAACAGTCCAGTTACTCATAACAAATGCTTTTACGTAGCAAATTACTCCACTCTACTCCAAATTCAGTAGCTACCGCCACAAAAAACGGTAGGAGAGGAAAGACAAGTTACAATAAAATTGTGCGATAACTAAAGGAACAGTCTTCAACCAGGATAAAAATGGAAAGAAAAAATATATGTACTTACTTGACTCCATTGATGATAACTTCAACTTCTTCTCCGATAAAATATCGGTCTTTCACATAATTAAACACATCATCACACAGTTCATTCAATCGTTTTCTTTGAGTCAATGAAGCAAGATACAATATTGGCTTTCTTAAAGCATTTGGAAAAGTTTTAAGACTTTGACGAGCTGCCTCTTCAGAAGCAGCAGCTTCTTGGAAAGTCAGACTCGATTTCCCCGTAAGAGCACAGGACCACACCAGACTGTTGCACATGATGACACGTTCAAAGAAGTCACTGAAAAGAGAAATATGTCCCAATCAATACAGTGTTTAATGCTCTATAATGAATATGCAATAATGTTCTTTAAAAATAATGGTTATAAAATAAAAGAGACACCAGAAAGTTATAGGATTTATAGCAATGTTTACATAAGAGTGTTTAAACTATTTTGTACATCTGTTCAGCATCAATTATTGTTTAACAGATAATGTAACAACATTAAGATATCTTATTTAAGAAGCGAATAACCGACATTTGATTAAAAATCTTGAAATATTTAATAATTTAAAACTTCATTAATCAAACCAACTTGCTATATGCTCAAAAAAATTTGAGTTAAGATGATAAAATGAATTACTACAAACAATAATTCAAAACCTATCCTTATATTGAAATTGAACTAAGGAACTGCCAAATAATATCAAGAATTGTAAATTACATTAATTGAACTTGTAATATTTCTTCAAGGATAAAATAAGATGACATTATGAACATACCTTAAAAAGAAAATAAAGTGATTTAAGACATTTTTTTTAAGTAATATCTTGTTTCTGTATTCACTTTTCAAAATACACAGCTAATTTTCGTTTTTCCACATAATGCTACTACATTTTACTGATATATTATCATTGCTAAAAAATTTAAAATAAATAAAACCCTAAATATATGTGTGAAACTGTATGTATCATATAAAATAGGATGGGCAGACAATGAGGACAAAACAATCACCCTTTACAATTATTAGACACATTCACAGGTTCCACTTTCCAGACAATAGGACAAGGAAATTTCAGATGAACTGAATAGATATAAAAATTTCATGTTAAAAATAACAATTGTTTAAAAACTTGAATTTATGAAATAAACTGAATAAGACTAATTAAAAAAATTAAAAGTATCACAAAAAGTAAATATCTCAAATAAAATACAAAATGTTTTTATTCACAACATAATGTAAACAAAGGAAAATACACCACAATTAAACAATTTCACTCAAAAATGAAGAGTATCCCAGTTAAATTTTTAAAAACTTAAAAATTTATCTTCTTTTATAAAAAAAATTATTTTTTAATTGTACAATTATTAATGAGATGTAAAAAATATTTTGAAAAGACAGTTCTTGCCATTAAAGATACAAAGATATTCAATTAGAATAAAAAGTATCGAGAAATCTTTTTACTAATTTCGTATTTCCTCGTTATTTTCCTTTTTTGGACATCAAAATATGAATCAAAACAACTTCATGTGTCATTAGAAGTGATTTTGGGAAAATTAATTTCTTTTGGAATAATTTCGGATAAATATTAATGTTAAGCCTACTGCGTACCACGAGAGAGACAATACATTAGGTACAAATTCCACTAGAAGCGACAGTTTTGAGCATATGCGAGCCTCAATTATTTTCTTCAACATAAATATGCAATTTGAACAGATCTTTGATAAATATAATTTGACCGAAAAGCCGTAACCCACATTGCGTGCTTAAGAAATAATGACGTAGGTCAGATAGAAGATATGACTTACTCGTAATTTCTGAAGACCTCATGTGTAGCTTTCAAGTAAAACAATTCTTCATCTGGTTTCAAATCTTTCGGTGGTTTCAATCTTTTGAATGGTTTCCGATCTTTCAAAGGCATTTTGGAATGTTTGAAACAATGAAATTCAAATAAATAATTAGCTGATCAACGAATGAGAATGTCAAATGGTACAGACGAAGATTCCATTAGCAGTTTTCAGTGTTCATCTAAAATCAAAAAAACTAGCCAGCCGCAACGGTACTATTATTGTTCAAAATAAAATAAATAATCAACACCGGTGCTTGAATGTTGATACACGCAATCACAATAAAGTTCCAACAATGCGATTATATAATCATAAATAATATTTAAATATAAAATAATAAAAATAATTATATTTCATGCTTTAATAACATTAATAGCTTTCGCGGCAATAGGTTACACCGCTCTAATGCCAGTTTCCCCAAGTTCAGTACCTTCTTCATCCGAATTTAGCAAAGAGTTGAGATGTTTTTTGTGATATCTGACGAATATATAAAACCTGCTTGACAAGTTTAATTTCAAAAGGTCAACGGTTTTTAAAACATAACGCTGAGTTAATATTTTTAACGCCTACGAAATACTTTCAGAAGAATAAAAAGTTCTTCGTTGCTTATTCTATTCGTATTTCATTCAAAATACCCAATTTTTCATTATTTTCCAATTTTCAATCATCATTTAATCATTTTATTGGCATCTTATTCAGCTATCTTGTTCTGGAGATTTTGTTAAAATCCCGCGTTAAATGTGAATGCTTTGTTGAATATTTGGGTAGTGTCCTTGGAGTTATTTTACGTCTACCATTCATTAAATATAGGGTTTCCATACGTCCCGTATATACGGGACTGTCAACGTATTTCAGTACTCAGTCTCGTTTTGTATTTGTCTCGTTTTTGTCCCGTTTTCTCCTCAAACCCTGCGTTAAGACGTTTTTTCCAGTTACAAAGCATATTGATCAGAAGTCAAATAAAGCTATTCGAATACGTATTTGCCATTCCAGCCCACAATCCAAAAGTGGAGAGAATATTATCCATAATGTTAACTCAATGGTCGGACGAAAAAAAAACGCGTTGTCAGTGGAGACAAGTGAAGAAATTTTGATTTATCATTATAGTTTTAAAATGACTTGCGTCAAATTTTATAATTAAGTGAAAGAAGAAAATGAAAGTAAAAAAGTGAAATCAACTTTAAAATATGACTAAGCTAAAAAGGATTAGCCTTGCATTCTTTTTTTATTATTCTACTTGTTTATTTTATTAGATTAAATAAACTTTTTTGATTTTTTATCAGAGTAAAATAAACTATTACCTGCCTACATTTTTCATAATTTAATTATTGATCACTTCACCGTCCCGATTTAATGCCTGGTAATTATGGCAACCCTAATTAAATATCTCTTCGTGACAAAAATGAATAAGTTATTTTTCAAAATATTTACAGATACAAAATCTGTTTCTCTGACATTTTAGAGAATTGATTTGAACTCTGTATTTCTGTTCAATAAATTCTTCTCACTGCTTGAAAGAGAAAAAGTTTATATACTAAAAAGCTGAGAGTAACAACAACATAAATTTAAAAAAATGGTTGAAATATATTAAAAGCAAAACTTCACAATATGACTTAAAATATAAGTAACATTTAAAATGACACATAAAAACTGCCAAATATTTCAATCATCTCGTGCAAATTCACTCTAAAGTGTATCGGAGATTTTGAAAATATATGCAACTTTACATAGTTCAGTTCGAAAGGAACATTTCAGAATGTATTGCATCAGTTTTTCAGATTTATGTAAATTCGAGTGGAAATTTAATAAATTCATTTTTTCAAAAGACATCAAAGTAACACATGGAAGAGAAAGTGAGTAAGAAAATTTTATTAAAAATAAAATTTTTGAAACAAATTTAGTTTCAAAGCAATTTTCACTAGTAAATTTCAGAGAATATTAACCCTATTTAAGCATAATAGTGTAAATTCCGATACACTGCGAAATATTACAAAAAAAATTTAAATTTTGTCATCTACGTGATATTTAAATTTTAAAAATATATGCTTAATCTCAGTTTCTGAGATGAAATTCGGGAAATTAAATATTCTTTCCTTCATAATTTTTTTTTCTTTTTTGCTACAGAATATAATAATAATTATAAAAGAATATACAGCCCTCAGACATCTTACAGGGCACGCAAAATTACGTCTTTATAATCTGATTTTATATTAGAAACTGTTTCCGTACACCATTGGGCGGGGCGGTGTGATCCTTGTGATTATGTCAGAAGATGATTTCAAAAATTCAAGTATTTAACTCATGTCTTTTATAAAAAACATCTCAGATTTTTCATCAGTTTGTCTGAAAAAGTTTTTTCCGAATACATTGGTCAGTATTGTTCGATTAACAAAATTTGCGCTGATCTCCGAAATAGGAGAATACTAGCAAAATAAAGCTTACAGAAAAATGAATAAAAATAATATATAAGAAATCCACTTTATAATGTAAATTATTATGTTTGACAGATGTTTAATTCGGAAACTTTGAATTTAAGGACAAATTTAAAGAAACTTAAGGTTCAGAGAAAAATGCTGTCACATATTTTGGAACAAACCTTTCTTTCTACGTCATATCGTCAACTTTAACAGAAATACAAAGCTTCCATCTTGATTTTATAAAATTTATCAAACTGTTGGCCAAATTTTGCGAAAATACGCAAGTTACGAGGTCCGTCTCTAAATAGCCAGCGTGTTGCTTCAAAACGAGGCGTTAATATAACTAAACTAAACTAAAATTCCAGAAAGTGAGCTTCTCAGTTCTTGGAAAGTACTAGGAGGCAGTTGGTGGGCAGGGCGTAGCGACCGCGGCCAAAGGGTTATAGATACTCCTAGTGCAGTGATGTAGTCGAAAATAAGCTGTCCGGGACGCTCTAAAAGCATTGTCTGAACGATCGAACCTGGATGACAAAAATCACGCTATTTTAAGGACGTTTACACAATTTTTTTATTTAGTTCTCGCGAAAATTAAGCATTGCCGGTAAGTACTGGAGTACTTGCTACTGCTTTGTACTCAGTGGAATCAAAACCTATTGCGTTTTTACCATTTTAAAAGGTAAATATGGTGAGAAAGACATAAAAATAATACCATACCTCATGTGCCATTTACATCGTTAAGCCACTGATGACGATGGGATAGAAAAATGATTCTTTCCGAGCGCCACTTAGCCACGCTACTTCACTGACCAAGGACAAAACGTTAATGCGTTTATGTCACTTTTTAAAGTCAAATGCAATGAGGGGGCACAAAAATACCATATCTCGAGAACCGTTTTCACAAGCTAAGTCACTGATTTTGACGGTGGGGAGAGAGCAGAAATTAGGTAGTCGAAAACATCCCACACAATGCTGACCAATACATTTGAATAACATCGTCTGTTTAAAAGTATTCTGACATCAGAGATACTTGATGTGCGCGAGAGTTGTGCTTTTTTAGGAAAAAAAAAACTAGGCAAATACCCAGATAGCAATTTTAGTTTGCAGCAGACTTGCACTGCAAGTCTGCAAGTTTTCTGCAAATTTGTCACGACAAGTGTGCAAGTGTGAAACAAGCTTGCAGCAAGTTAACGCAAGCCTCAAAGTCACCATAGGAAGAACTTGCAGCAAGTTTGCATTGCAATCTCATTGCAAATTATAGCAAAAACAGAGTACGAACACAATCCGGGATAGAACTCGCGACCTCTCGGTTCCGAAGCGGAGACGCTAACCATTGAGCCAGCTGAACTCTGAGAGGAAAAGATAGATTTCGCTAATACATCGCTCAATTCGATTCGTATACGATTTATTTTAAACTTTTTTCTTGATTTCATTAATTTTTTGAGTTGAGAATATAATTTGAAGTCAAAGAGAGAGCGGTTTTCGCTAATAACTACGCTTTACTAATAGAATAAATTATGAAATTAGGGTTCAAAAGTAATTACTTTTAAAATGGGACAAAATGAAGTTATTATTTTTCAACAAACACTAACTGTTTTTTAGATTTAATTTTGTTTATAAACGTTAAAATTTCAACATTAATTAAAAGGCGATATAGTTTTCTTTAAAGTGTGAGTGATATATTTAGTAAAAAGATGGAAAATGTTTCAAAAATTTTTTTTATAAAAAAGTTATTTTTTTCACAAATTATCATTGATTTATTGAATTAACAAAAAGAAGGGCGGTCTAGGAGATGCTATTAAAAATCGGATGTTTTTTAAAACAGAGACAAAGATAATTATCTCTTTATTGTGCTATCTTTGCATGAAGCTTGTTTTGCAAATTTGATTTGAAAGGGAGGTGGCGCTATTTGTCACATCGAACTTGCAGGAAAAATGCGTTGCAAGCGAGGGTGGCGCTAGTTGTCACGGCGAACGTGCTACAAGTTCGTTTCAAGTTTGACGCGTCAAATTTTGCCGTGACAAGGGAATATCAAGTCAAAATCAAACTTGCTGCAAACTTACGTGCTATCTGGGTAGCAACTCTAAACAACGTTACATTGGGTTATCCGACGTTATCCATGTATCATTGATCGGTTAAAAAACTTCTGTCAAAGATATACAGCTTGTTGATGTCATTTTTGATGATTCCACCGCAAAACATGAAACCGATTCCATGAAATAGGGATCTTTCATAAACAAGGAAAGGCGATTGGGTGTTCCTCGATCCTTTTAGATCAAAGCATGTGTGAAATCATAGCTCAAGCTATATCTGGATTCTTCAGTAAAAAAAATGCACTTTCAAATTCTCTTGGTTCCGTTGAATATGACAATGGAACAAACTTAACCCTAGGAAAATTAAGTGAATGGGAGACAAACTGTTGGTTTTCTGACATAAAGCCCAACCTGAATAGAATGATTGATTCGAGTTCTTGGAATAACCTGTGTCCTCTCTTCCAGTTTCTGCAATTGGAGGGCAAAAAATTTAGAGACACCTAGAAGTACCCGGCAGTATAGAATAGAGCACCACTTTATGCCCCTGCGACTATAACCTTTTGGTTATTTAAACAATGTGGCGGACATGAAGTGGAAGAGACATCGGAAGACGCTCCTTAACTGTCTAGAAAATAATGGGCGAAGTCCCTACAGTATAGGGGGTGGACAACAAAATTTTAAATTTTAGTTGCAAAATTGTTTAGACAAGGAACGAATTGTTCGTACGAACAGCTTTTTTTATGAGATAATTTACGAGCCGGCGTTTTATGTCCCGTTTCTTTGCCATCATTGTAGAATCAATTTTAGGCAAATTATCCGATTTACCTTGTACAAAACCAATATCCATTATGAAATCAAACGTTGAATAATAAAAAAGCCAAAAGCTTCACTTTTAAGATGTTAGCTGGTACAAACGCCTTGAATCAAAACATGGTACAAAAGTAGAGAAAGAGAAGTATGCGAAGAAAGGCATGCTTGAAGTCAAAATCTACTCGGCCAATGAGAGTGCGTTTCGGATTGCATCATCGTTTCTGCTATTTCAGTGAATCTTTCGCCCTCAATATTTAACTTAATAAATTTTTACGTAAAATTTCACTTGCATATTTGAAATTAGAAGGATCTTTTCTATAAATACGGATTGCTTTCAAGCGTCTTTGAAAAATCCTGAACTTCCCCATTATTTTATGTACCCTTGTTATTACCATCAGTATCTGCGATAGGGAGTTATAAAGGTTGGTGTGGCAAAAAATTATAGATAACTAAAATTATCTCGGAGTATAGAAGGTAGAAAACAAATTTAAAAATGTAGCTAAAAAATTAGCTGGCGTCGGTGGATTCATTTGCTTTTATATAATTCTTAGTTTTAGGGAGCTAAAATGAATTAAATTTAATTTCTCCCGCGAGGTATGAGGGAAAACCGCCCACGCCTCGTTGCCACTGACTACTATTATACAACAAAATGCATTTTGTGTTTTGCCAATGAAAGATACTGAATAAAGTTAATTCTAGTATTTGTTTGTGTATTGATTGTATTTTGATTTACAATTGCAAGTGAAACTGTGTATTCATATTCATATTTATTTTTTTTTATCTTGAAATATTGTATTTCAATCGGGAGAGAAGATTTAGCACTGTGAGATGATGTTTCATAGAGATGCGAGTTGTTGGCGATCAAAAAATGCAATCTTTATTATTTCTTACTGTCTTTTGTTCTCTTGTGCTATCGACATAACAAGGCCAGTAATAATTGTGTATATTTTCCCTTAGATATGAGAGAAAATGTTCGGTCATGTTGTTAGGCACAGTTGCAATATTCACCCTGCGGTATAAAGCAGTTGATGGACAAGACACATATGGACTCAGTAGAAGATCTCGTCGCCCTAAATTTTTTTGGGAACAAAATCAGCACCATAGTAGGTGACTTCCAATCCATCTATTTCATCCCTACCTGGTATGGATTGTGGATTCAGATCATAGATGCTATTTTTAGCAAGTGTTTTCAATATTTCTGTCGTAAGAATGGCATTTTGCAAAACATCTGCTTCTCAGTGGCATAGCAACAAAGGGAAGGGTTATAGTTGTCCCCAGCGCCATGAAGATTAAATGTCAGTATTTTATTTCTACTTTTGAAAGCCCAATATGTTGGAGCAAAAAACTGAGTTTTCTATGGGCGCCATTTACACTTTCTAAGGCACTAATGGCTACCAGGGGTAAAAAAGTCATATTACCACTCGGACGCTACTTATCCCCAATACTTCACTGCTATTTCTTCTTTCTTTTCTCAATATAGCATATAATTAGAGAAAGTATTGCAATCATCAAAAAATTCAACCTGTTGATTTTGTGATTTTTAACTTTGTAGATTTCCCTGAGTCTAAAAGATACATTTTTGGAATTTGTGCTGTGTGTTTGTGTGTGAACAAGATATTTTTTAAAAAATGCAACGGACAAAAATTATGATATTTGGTATTTATGCCAAAATTGTATATCTGTATTAAATTTTGGATCAAATACGTCAAGAGATTTTTTTATAAACAAATGCTTAATATTCTGTTCTTAATGATAAAACTAAGCAAAAACTATCTATGTTTGCAAAGATATTTTAACATACCCTTTTTCATTCGCATCTAAGTAAAGTATACAAATTTATTACTGTTCTTTTTATGTCGATAGTACAAGAAAAAATTATAGAATGTAAGAATTAATAAATTTTAAATTTATTGAGATGGCAAGAGAACTCACTCCTTAAACAAATATCACCTCACAGTACTAAACTTTCTCCCCCGTTATTTTTATTCATTATCGGTTCATTGGCAAAACACAAAATAAATTTTGTTACACAACAGTAATAAGAAGGACGCACAATGTACTTGTAAGCATTTTTCGTCAATTAAAAGTATAATAGAGAAATAACTTCAGATTAGAAAACAGCACATTTTCTTTCTATTCATAGTCGATTTCTTGCATTTTTTGGCTAATAATTAATATTTTTATGTACTCACAATAGGTTTTAAACTCATTAAAAACTTTTGTTTTATTGGAAAAAAGGTATAAAAGGTATAAAATATTTAATTTGGGTTTTATACTGCAAATAAGAAATTAGAGAAAAAGGTTGAAACAGAGCCAAATTTTTCAAATTTATGAAACTTTAATGTACTTGCGGCACCTCAAGACATGTTCTGATTGCCATCAAATTTTATTTTTTGTCTTTTTTTTGGATCAAAAAGCAACTTTTGCGCACTATTAAAAGGTAAAAAAAAGTTTTTTTTTTTTCCTTCCTAATATACAGGGTGTCCCAAAAAAGTGGAATAAGCGTTTATTTCTTTAAATATTGATCCTAGACATATACTTCCAATTACAAAGTTTCATCAAATAAGATGAGAATTTGTATGAAAATACTTTGACTTCCATGGGGATTGATAATAAAAAATTAAATTTGTATTTCTCAGTTTTTCTATGTCGAATAAATTTGCATTTCTGCAATAAACATCTCCATATAAAAATGAATATATCTCTGCAAATTTTGCAGATAGAATCGTGAAATTTAGTTTACGTGTAGATGAATGTAAGAGGAATATATTACTCATTGACACTTTTACTCTATGGGGAACTATTAAAAATTTAATTTTTTTAAATTTTTTATTTTTAACTTCTACAGAAGCCAAATTGCTTTCACACAAATTCCTACCTTATTTGATGAAACTTTGTAATTGGAAGTGTGTGTCTAGGTGCAATATTTAAGGAAATGAATGCTTGTTCCACTTTTTTGGGACACCCTGTATAGCACTGCGTGTTACAAAATCCTACTAATCCTAGCAGGAATAAAGTTTTATTTTCCCGCTTCCCTCATAATTTTTGGCTTTAAAAAGCGAAATAAACTCGCGAATATTTTGTATACGGATCATTTCCCCTCCTTCAGAGACTGAACCTGGAGCATTTACCTTCAACTTGCCTTTCCCGTAGTTTCGCTACTAAGAAAACATTTCTTTTAAAGTTT
>BGPR01038494.1:0-14685 GCA_013235015.1 Araneus ventricosus | reverse complement strand
CAAGCGTGACATCATTTGTGGACGGCCCCTAATAGGGGAGGAGAGGTGCAGACCACTATATCGCAAAAAATTCTAAATTATTTCCTGCTATAATTCAAATCTGGATTATAATTTTTAATTGTGACTCCTACACTTGTTTAAATTCTCCATCTCATCATTATTCCTGTATAACTTTGCCGAGGGGGTACAAGAGTCGTAATTGCCCCCCCCCCCCCGTCCTGGATTATCATTTTGTTGTCATCTGGCTTAGTAATGGTCAATGGGGCCCAGAAGCATGGTATTTTTTAGCTCCCTCATCATATTTGACTACAAAAAGAAGCGTAAACGCATTAATGTTTTATCTTCTTGATGCTTCGTAAGACTAGCGCCCGTGGCATCTATACCCCCCCCCGCTGGGGTCGCAGTGGCGTAGTGGTAATGTTTTGCCTTCGGAGCCTGAACTCGAACACACTGAAGATCCGCCGTATATAGGGCTTGTTGCACATTAAATCGTACCCAGATTAGCACGTACGGTTGCAGCAAGTTTGATTTTTATTTGATATTATCTTGTCATGGCAAATTTGTTGAAGAGAAACTGCTGCAAATTAACCAGACAGAATCTCCAGGTAGCACAGAAATATTATATAATATTTGCACATGTTATACAATATTATGAACACCGAATACTGTAATAAAGTATTGTATTGTATGTATCAGTATTTCCGACCCAGATAACGTGTAAGTTTGCAGCAAGTTTGATTTTGACTTGATATTACCTTATCATGGCAAATTTACGCGTCAAGCTTGAAGCGAACTTGTGGCAAACTAACAATGCAGAATCGCCACCCTCACTTGCAACGCCCTTGCAATGCAAGCTTGCTGTAAGTTTCCAAAACAAGCTTCCTGCAAAGATAGCACAATAGAAAGATAATTAGCTTTGTCTCTGTTTTAAAAAACATCCGATTTTTAATAGCATCTCCTAGACTATCTTTTAATTAACTCAATAAATCAATGATAATTTGTGAAAAAGCTAACTTCTTTATAAAAAAAAAAATTTGAAACATTTTCCAGCTTTTTACTAAATATAGAACTCGCACTTTAAAGAAAACTATATCGCCTTTTTCTTAATGTTGAAATTTTAAACGTTTATAAACAAAATTAAACCTAAAAACAGTCAATGTTTGTCGAAATAAGTAATAACTTATATTTTGTCCCATTTTAAAAGTAATTACTTTTGAACTCTAATTTCATAATTTATTCTACTAGCAAAACGTAGTTATTAGCGAAAATCGCTCTCTCTTTGACTTCAAATCATATCCTCAATTCAAAGAATTAATCCCAGATAGCAATTTTAGTTTGCAGCAAACTTGCACTGCAAATCTGCAAGCTTGCAGCAAGTTTGACACGACAAGAGTGCAAGTGTGAAACAAGTTTGCAGCAAGTTAACGCAAGCTGCGAAATCACCATGGGACGAACTTGCAGCAAGCTTGCCTTGCAAACTCATTGCAAAATCTAGCAAAAACCGAATACGAACACAACCCTTGATAGAACTCGCGATCTACCGGTTCCGGAGCAGACGCGCTAATCATTCGGCCAGTTAAACTTTGACAGGAGAAGATAGATATCGCTAATACATCGTTCGATTCGATTCGTATACGATTTTTTTAAAACTATTTTCTTGATTTCATTAATTTTTTGAGTTGAGAATATGATTTGAAGTCAAAGTGAGAGAGAGAGAGAGCGATTTTCGCTAATAACTACGTTTTGCTAGTAGAATAAATTATGAAATTAGAGTTCAAAAGTAATTACTTTAAAATGGGACAAAATGTATAACTTATTATTTTTCAACAAACATTGACTGTTTATTCGGTTTAATTTTGTTTATAAACGTTAAAATTTCAGCATTAAGAAAAAGGCTATATAGTCTATCCTATTAAAATTCGAAGGTAAACAAACGTATGTATGTATGTATGTATGTCCGGCTATCTTCTCACGAACCGCTGAACGGAGAAGCACGCGGAAAGTACCAAAAGATGCGGAATAATCCAAGGAATCCATTTCAGCCATTTAAAATTCGAAATTATAATTAGTTAAAAAGATATTAATTAAAAACTTAATATTGATTAATTCGCCCGTGCTGCCATCTATCGAGAACTTTGGCATCCAACGTTCTTGCAATTGTTTTTTTATTGACAACTTTGAATCCGCAGTTCTTGGAATTTTTTGTTTATTTATTTAACGAAACCTGGTTTTAATTTGTATAAAAAAGGTTTTTTTCTTCTTATTTAGCAAACTTGGTGTTTTGAAATTATAAGCAACAAAACCATTTTCTGGTAAGTCATGAATATCGGTCAGTTACGTGGCGCCATCTATTGAGCAAATAAAATAGAATTTTAAAGATATTAGTTTACAACAGAAAAAAATCAAGGAAAAAAATAATTAGAAGCTAGAAATATCAAGGACACTCAAATAAAATTCAAAATTAATTTATTTGAAAGTAAACTTAAACTTTTTAAAAAAAGAATCCAAATACATTTTAAAATATATGTTTATGGTGTTTAAAATTTATAAGCATAAGAAATCTCGCGTTTTCATTCGAACCAAACTGCTTTAAGGTAGCAGAAAGGCTAGAACTGAAAGTTTTAATCCAACAAGAGAGGATTCAAAACAGATTTACGTTAGTGACAATATTTGTAGGGAAAAAAACAGAGGGGAAGGCATATGAAAAAATGTGGATTCCGAGAAACGCTGGGTTATCAACTATTATAAGGTAATTAAAAGGTTGGATTTAAAAATTTTAATTAAATAATATAGAATTCAAAGGATTTTTTATGTTTTGGGGGAAACGTAACGTTTACGTTAGCGACAATATGTGTAAAAAAATAAAGAAAAAAAATCGTTTTCGTGCTTTTTTTTTCTTTCTTTTTTGTATTAAAGTGTTTAATTTCGTAACGTTTGTTAGGGAAAGTAAGTGACAATATTTGTTGATTGTAGAGAAAAACGGAGGCGGGGCATATGAAAATACATGGATCCCAAGGTCTCACGTGACCTCACTTCTCTCCGCCCGGGAATATCCTATTACCTAGCCCGTGCAACGCCGGGCCACACAGCTAGTTTTCTTTAAAGTGCGAGTGTTATATTTAGTAAAAAGATGGAAAATGTTTCAAATATTTTTTATATAAAAAAAAGTTAGTTTTTTTACAAATTATCATTGATTTATTGAATTAAGAAAAAGAAGGACGGTCTAGGAGATGCTATTAAAAATCGGATGTTTTTTAAAACAGACAAAGATAATTATCTCTTTGTGCTATCTTTGCATCAAGCTTGTTTTGTAAACTTGCAGCAAATTTGCATTGCAAGGAGGTGGCGCTAGTTGTCACGGCGAACTTGCTACAAGTTCGATTCAAGCTTGACGCGTCAAATTTGCGATGACAAGGTAATATCAAGTCAAAATCAAACTTGCTGCAAACTTACGTGCTATCTGGGATGAAATCAAGAAAACAGTTAAAAATAAATCGTATACGAATCGAATCGAACGATGCATTAGCGAAATCTATCTTCTTCGCTCTGAGTTTATCTGGCCGAATGATTAGAGCGTCCGCTTCGCGAGCGCTAGGTCGCGAGTTTTAATCCGAAGTTGTGTTCCTTCTGTTTTTGCTATGTTTGCAATGAATTTATCATGACAAACTTGCTGCAAGTTCGTCGCGTGGTGACTTCGAAGCTTGCGTTAACTTACTGCAAGCTTGTTTCACACTTGCAATCTTGTCATGTCAACCTTGCTGCAAGCTTGCAGATTTGCAGTGCAACTTTGATGCAAACTATAATTGCTGTCTGGGGAGGTACTAAATTTTCACAAATAATTTAAAACAATTTTATATTATTTAAAATAATGCAATATTGTTATTATATTATATTATATTATATTATATTATATTATATTATATTATATTATATTATATTATATTATATTATATTATATTATATTATATTATATTATATTATATTATATTATATTATATTATATTATATTATATATTTGTGAAAATTTATAAAAATAAATTTTCACAAATAATATGAAATTTTTTATAAAATGTTTTTTTATAAAAAATTTTAACTCAGTATATCACTCGATTGGAGGTTTTATTACAAAAACACCACTGGAACAATTATTCTTTAAGATGCTGAATATTATATCATACTATGCAATACAATACACATGATATTTTGATTTTTACATTAATCAGCATTTATCAATATTTTAAGGTGAAGTTATTCTTACGTCGACAGATGACAGCATGGTAATACAATAACACTATATTAAACAACGTTGAATCGTATGTCCGAAACATATTTTACAAAATGTTCATTTGAATAATAATGTTTACATAGTCATTTTGTTTTACTATATATAAAAGGTGGACCGGATTCAACTAATGAAGTTAACCATAAAACAGCTCTCACATATGGATTAAAAATTTCAGTGTTATTCTCATCATAAAAATATGCACGTGATTTTTTGTTGCGAATCTTGTATTTGATTTTCTATCAATACTTTAATTATAAATGGCATCTCTTAACACATTGAAAGAGAAATAAATAAATTTCAAAATTATTTTAAAACCTTTCAAACATATTATTATAATTACTTTTAAACCTTATTGCCTTAATTTTTTAAATTAGCAAACTTAGATATAAGAGCTAAAATTGCTTCCTCTTTGACTTCTAACTTCATTTTGAACTCGAAATTGTAACGATAAAAGATAATTTAAGGAAAAAGACTATTCGTATGAATTGTTAATGTGCATAAAATTTCGTAGAGATCTAAACTCTGTAACTAAATTTTATTATCATCATTTACACTCTCTGACGTAAGTCTGGCTGGTCATGCGGTAAGGATTCTGGTTCGTGTGTGGAAGGTCTCGGGTTCAAAGCTCACTGTGAGTAGAGGTGTTCAAGTATTACCTGGAAGTTCAGCACTTAGGAATTAAGTTATCGATATTTTTCCATGCTTCTAAAATATATTTTTAAAATATTCACTATATTATTATATTATATAATATTATTCAGATAGTACAATATTATTTAATATGGTATAATATTATACATTATTATATGACATTATCCAATATCATGAAAAAAACATTGTACAGTACTGAAAAAGTCTTATGTTTTACACTGTTTCAATATTGGGAAAAATATTGTACAATATTACTTTTTCGAATTTTATGATATAAGACAATATCTTGTGCTACTTCGGTCGCCACCCTCGCTTGCAAAACAAGTTTGCCGCGGCGAAAATAGACAGCTACGCAGATAGCAATTTTAGTTCCCAGCAAAGTTGCAGCAATCTTGCTCTGCAAAATCTGCAAGCTTGCAACAAATTTGACATGACAAGAGTGCAAGCTTCAAACAAGCATGCAGCACGTTAACGTCAGCTTCGAAGTCATCACGCGACGAACTTGCAGCAAGCTTGTCCCGTCAAACTCATTGCAAACTATAGCAAAAACACAGTACGAACACAACTTCGGAATAGAAGCCGCGACCTATAGTTTCCTAAACCTGACGCTCTTACCACTCGGCCATCTAGACTCTGAGAGGAAAATATAGTTGCGCCAATACATCTTCATCTATACGATTTATTTAAAACTGTTTTCTTTATTTCATTAATTTTTGAGTTGAGAATATGATTTGAAGTCAAAGAGAGAGAGAGAGAGAGCGATTTTCGCTAATATCTACGTTTTGCTAGTAGAATAAATTATGAAATTAGAGTTCAAAAGTAATTTAAAAATGAGACAAAATGTAAGTTATTTATTTTTCAACAAACATTGAATGTTTTTTATGTTTAATTTTGTTTATAAACGTTAAAATTTCAACATTAAGAAAAAGGCTATATAGTTTTCTTTAAAGTGCGAGTGTTATATTTAGTAAAAAGATGGAAAATGTTTCAAATTTTTTTTATATGAAAAAGTTAGTTTCTTCACAAATTATCATTGATTTATTGAATTAATAAAAAGAAGGACGGTCTAGGGGATGCTATTAAAAATCGGATGTTTTTTTTTAAACAGAGAAAGGTCTTTCTCTGTTTTAGTGTCCCTTTATCTTTGCAGCAAAATTGTTTTGGAATCGTGCTGTGAACCTGTCATGACAAATTGCAAGGAGGGGGGGCGCTAGTTGCCTATTTTCACCGTGGCGAACTTGTTGCAAACTCGTTTTGCAAGCGAGGGTGGCGATTCTGCATTCTTAGTTTGCAACAGTTTCACTTCAAGTTTGACGCGTCAAATTTGCCATGACAAGATAATATCAAGTAAAAATCAAACTTGCTGCAAACGTACGTGCTATCTGAGTAGCGCCATCCCTCCTTGCAATGCAAGTTTGCTGTGAATTTGTCATGAGAAATTCACAGCACGATTGCAAAACAAGTTTGCTGCAAATCCCAAGTAGCACAAAATATTGTCTTATATCATAAAATTCGAAAAAGTAATATTTTACAATATTTTTCCAATATTGAAACAGTGTAAAACGTAAGACTTTTTCAATACTGGACAATGTTTTTTTTCATAATATTGGATAATGTCATATAATACTGTATAATATACCATATTAAATAATATTGTACTATACCGAATAATATTATATAATATTGTATAATGTCATATAATACTGCATAATATTATACCATATTAAATAATATTGTACTATACCGAATAATATTATATAATACAGTGAACTCTCGATATCTCGAACTTCGATATCTCGAAAACCTTGATATCTCGAAAAAATATTTTTCCCCTTCAAATTTCGTATTTCTCTAATGTTAATTTCAATTCCTATCTCGAAGTGCTTTCACTCAAAACCTTGATATGTCGAATTTTTTTCGAAACGAAAAATATTTTTTTCTCTTGAAAATCGCTGTTTAGTCATATTGTGCCCTTCAAGAAGATCTCACGTAGGGGATGCTTCCCAGAATTTGCTGCAAAAGGGACAATACCACTCCCTTTACACTCAAATGGATATTCAAGGTCGCACAGTATCGGCTGGATCCGATGAGTGTCATTCTCACCAATTCGTTACGCAAGCCTATTAGCTGTTGCGTTTATGTAACAGGTTCAACAAACTTGACTGCACGTGTTAAATCAGTCTGGAAAAAATGTTTGTGGGGTGTAGTTGCGATTAAAAAGTATGTGAATTGCCAGTTGGAGTTGCAAAAATGGAAGGTGGTGCCATGGAGACGAAAAAAGTAAGTGTTAAACGAAAGTTTAATGTGTTGACAGTAAAGAAAAAGGTCGAGATTTTCGAAGCTGTTGACAAAGGCGGGAAGAAAGGACAAATCGCCAAGGGTTTTAAAATTCCAGCATCGACTTTATATACAATACTAAAGGACAGAGAAAAAATTAAAAGACTTTTTGAACTGAAAAAAGGATCTATGAAGAAGATTCGAATTGAGATCCTGAATTAGAAGAATGCTTCATAAAATGGATTAAACAATGCAGAGATTGTAATTTACCTATTGAAGGCAATGAGTTGAAAGAAAAAGCGGAACAATTTGCACAAAAGCTGGGTTACAAAGATTTCAAAAGCAGCAATGGATGGCTGAAAATCTTTAAAAACCGTCATAACATTGTTTTTAGAAAATTGTGTGCCGAAAGCCAGTCAGTGAGTGATGAGCTTTGTTCGGAATGGATAAAAACTCTTCCTGATCTTCTACAAGAATATTCAGTGCTGATGAGACTGGGCTTTTCTTCAAAGCATTGCTAGACAAAACTACAGTTTTCCAAGGAGAAACCTTCCATGGAGGAAAACAAAGTTAAGAGCGAGTAACGTTACTTTTAACTACCAACATTGAGTAGGACTAAGAAGCTTACTCCATTGATGATTGGAAAATCTTGAAACCCAATGTACTTTACAGGAATTAAGTCATTTCCACTTCATTATAAAGCAAATAAAAAAGCTTGGATGACGAGTGAATTTTTCTGAGTGGTTAAAACAAGTAAACAAGAAAATGTGTAAAGAGATGAGGAAAATTGTTTTATTCATTGATAACTGCACGGCTCACAGCCTTATCCCTCAAACGAACGCAGTATAGGTGGTTTTCCCACCTAACACGACTTCCAAGCTGCAACCTCTAGATCAGGGGATAATAATAAGTTTTTTACAGGAAGGAACTTGTAAAGAAGGTTGTGGATTCAATTGATAAAAAACAGAAAATGAAACCGTTTAATATGCTTGATTCTATGAGGATGGCAGACAGAGCCTGGATGAACGTTACACAAAAGAAAATCAAAAACTGTTTTGAAAAAGCTTGTTTTTCTAGTGTGGAAAGTGAATCAGATGAGGAGCAGGAACTCCACACAGAAACACACCAGTGTGAAGAATGGGAGAAGGTTTCAAAAATCCTCAAACTTTCTAAAACGCCAACGTTTGAAAAATTTACGGAGTTCGACTCGGGGGTTCAAGTGTGTGGACTGTGGACTGATGGTGAGATCTTTTCTTAAACAATTTCTTCGCCTTCGAGTGATGAGGAAGAGGTGGATGTTCCAGCAAACACCAACATTACTGTGGGTCATGCTAAAGTTGCTGTTCACATCATGTTCATGGAATGTTCAGAAAACGTGGAAAAAGAGGATTTCGCAGCTATTTTTTGGATTGAAAACTTAGTAGAAAAGTAATTTGAAAAGAGTTGTCGCCAGGTCACTATGCTGGACTTTTGAAAGAAATTCTATAAGTAGTAGTAATTTATTACAAATACATTCTGTTTTAAAAATTTTATACTTCTATGTAAATTAAGATCACTGCTATGAATTAATATGGAAATTATTGCTGTTTTCAGACATTTAGCTCTATCTGGCTAAAATATTTTACAATATATTCCTTACCTTGTAATTATGTGTAATTTTTAATGCTTGGGAGGGTAACCTCGTTATCTCGAAAACTCGCTATCTCGAATTTTTTTCCGGGTCCCTTCGATTTCGAGATATCGAGAGTTTACTGTATTGTATAATGTCATATAATACTGCATAATATTATACCATATTAAATAATATTGTACTATACTGAATAATATTATATAATATAATAATAAATTGAAAATTTTAAAAATACATGTTAGAAGCATATTAATCACTTAACTCCTAAGTGCTGAGCTTCCGGGTAACACTTTGTTACTTTTGAACACCTCTACTTACAGCGAGCTTTGAAACTGGGACCATTTGCCCAGCATACCGGCAGTTTAAGCACTGAGTCAGAGAGACTTGTGGCAGAGAGCGTAAATGATGAAAATAAAATGTAGTTACAGAGTTCGGATCTCTACGAAATTTCATGTACATTCACAATTAATTATGAATAGTGTTTTTAATTAAATTATGTTTTATCGTTACAATTTTGAGTTCAAAATGAAATTAGAAGTCAAAGAGGAAGCAATTTTAGCTCTTATATCTAAGTTTGCTAATTTAATAAATTAAGGCAATAAGGTTTAAAAGTAATTATAATAATATTCTTGAAAGGTTTTCAAATAATTTTGAAATTTATTTATTCCTCTTTCAATGTATTACAAGAAGCCTTTAACATTTATAATCACAGTATTGATTGAAAATCAAATAAAAGATTCGCAACAATAAATCACGTGCATATTTTTACGATGAGAATAACACTCAAACTTTTTTTCACAGAACAATAGATAATCCATATGTGAGAGCTGTTAGCATTAGCTGAATCGGTCCGCCTTTTATATACAGTAAAACAAAATTATTGTGTAAACATTATTATTCAAATTAACATTTTGTAAAATATTTTTCAGACATATTATTCAATGCTGATTAATATAGTATTACAGTATTATCATGCTGCCATCTGTCGAAGGTAAGAATAACTTGACCTTAAAATACACTGAACAACAACCATTTTGTTGCCCGTATGATTTTAGTTAATTCTTATGTACTTTCACTCTCTGAATTCGAAAAACCAATCAGAATGTGTCTATCACCCTCCAATTTTATGCAACATGAACTCTCACTAAAACATCTGTCCACTACTTTCTTTTATTTGAATCAATATCGTAGCCAGGATATGTTTTTGTTGTCTTTGAGATTTTAACTGGCAATGGTGTTTTTAAGGTCACTAAACCCGAATATAATCTCGAAAAACCTCTATAACACATTGTTTTCCAGCAACACTACTCGTAATTGCTTACAAGTGCACAGAAAATGTCATTTAAATATGTGGGATCTTGTGTCAAAAATACTTTCTGAAAAAATTAATTGCCGGCCAAGAAGATAATGTTTGGGTTTGAAATGCTCTTACAATTATAATTTTCATAAAGAAAAGGCTGTATGTTAAAAATTATAACAGGCGTTTTTGGAGAGAGAATCCTGCAACGCAAATACGATTCAATGCATGAGCCACTTTGTAAGGACAGATGTTTCTGTTTGACAGGACGTGGAAGCTTTTGCCAAGATAGTGATGTGATATTTTGTAATGATGCTGACACGTTGTTTAAGGCTCTAGGACTACAACATAACCCTCAAGAATGGCGTTTGTTTATAGACTCTTCAAAGGTCAGCTTAAAAGCAGTTCTGCTACACAATGGTAACAAGCCCTCTTCGATTCCTGTGAAATGTAGCCGTTTGTATGAAAGAAACATACGGAGCCTTGAAGCATATGTTGTCCAGTATTGAGTACAGCAAGTATTCTTGCCATATATGCTCCGACTTGCAAGTGATTGCCGTCTTAGTTGGATTGCAAGCAGGCTAAACCAAGTTTTGTTGCTTTCTGTACCAGTGGGACAGCAGGGACAGAAAAAAGCACTACATCAAGAAGGTGTGGCCCAAGCGACAGTTCCTCATACCGGTGTGAAGAATGAAGAGAACGAACCACTAGTTGCCTCAGAAAAAATTCTCTTGCCTCCATCGCACATCAAATTAAGTTTGATGAAGAATTTTGTTAAAGCGATGGACTGTGGAGGAAATGGATTGCAGTACTTACATCTGATTTTTCCAAAAGTGAGTGAAGCAAAAATTAAGGAAGGCATATTTGTTGGGCCTCAATTTAGACAACTAATGAAGGATCCAGTGTTTGAGAGTAAACTGACTAAGAAGGAAGCCGCAGCATGGACATCGTTTAAGGAGTTAGCAAAAAACGTTTTCGGAAATCACAAAGCGGAAAATTAAGGCAAATCGTCAATATCTTGCTTTAAAGGCCTACCAAACCATGGGATGCAACATGTCGTTGAAAATCCATTTCTTGCACCCCCCCCCCCCCACACTTAGAATTCTTCCCTGAAAACTTTGGATCAGTAAGCGACGAGCATGGTAAACGGTTCCATCAGGATATCTCGAATATGGGAGCTCGTTACCAAGGGAAATGGAATCCCAAAATGTTAGCCGACTATTGTTGGACATTGAAAATGGATATTACTCAAGCCAAGCACAGTCGACAGGCCAAGTACACAAGAAAGTGAAGGTTTGTGACATTTTAATATGTCTGTGTAAATATTGCAAGCTGAATATGATTTCCTAATGTATATAATAATAGTTACTACGTTGCTCAAAAACTATGGGTGATTGAAACAAACGGTTAACAGATTTGAAATCAGGACACAAAAATACATAGGTATAACCCTTTCTTTCTCAAGCAACATGAAAAATATTTTTTTTTTGTTGTCCAGTGATATTGAACAGTACTGATTAATGTAAAATTCATAATATCTTTTTCGCTGTATTGAATAATATCATATAATATTCAGCATCTTAAAGAATAATAGTTCCAGTGGAGTTTTTTGACATAAAACATCCAATCGAGTGATATCCTGAGTTAAAATGAAGATTTTTATAAAAAAACATCGTTTTTATAATATTTGTAAAAAATTAGTTTCTCGGAAATACTGATACATACAATATAATACTTTGTTACGGTATTCAGTGTTCCTCGGTGTTCATAATATTGCATAACATTGTGCAAATATCAGATAATATTTCTGTGCTACTGGGGATATGATAAGAAACACTGTTCTTCTTTTTTATTAATTCAATAAATCAATGATAATTTGTGAAAAAAACTAACTTTTTTATAAAAAATTTTTTGAACATTTTCCATCTTTTTACTAGAATTCGCACTTTAAAGAAAATTTTATCGCCTTTTTCTTAACGTTGAAATTTTAACGTTTATAAACAAAATTAAACTTAAGAAAACAATCAATGTTAGTTGAAAAATAATAACTTATACATTTTGTCCCATTTTAAAGTAATTACTTTTGAACTCTAATTTTATAATTTATTCTACTAGCAAAACATAGTTATTAGGGAAAATCGCTCTCTCTTTGACTTCAAATCATATTCTCAACTGAAAATTTAATGAAATCAAGAAAACAGTTTAAAATAAATCGTAAACGAATCGAATCGACGATGTTTTAGCGAAATCTATCTTCTCCTGTCCGAGTTTAACTGGCCGAATGTTTAGCGCGTCTGCTTCGGAACCGGTAGATCGCGAGTTCTATCCAAATTTTCATTGTTTTATATTGAATTAATAAAAAAGAAGGACTGTGTGTTTAGGAGATGCTCTTAAAAATCTTTAAAAAAATCAGAGACAAACTTGTTTTGCAATCGTTATGTGAAGTTCGTCATGATATCTTCACAGCAAACTTGCATTGCAAGGAAGGGTGGCGCTAGTTGTCTATTTTCGCCGTAACAAGCCGAAAGCAAACCTGTGGCGAACTTGTTTTGCAAGCGAGGGTGGCGATTCTGCGTCGTTGTTTCGCAGCAGTTTCGTTATAACATCGACGCATCAAATTTGCCATGACAAGATAATATCAAGTAAAGATCAAACTTGCTGCAAATGTACGTGCTATCTGGGGTCCTCCCGCTGGTGTGGTGCGGAAGTTTGGAGAGGGGTGCCAGCTGAGGTCATGGGCGCCCATACCCGGGGGCAAGGTGGGGCCGCATCCCCCTTCTCCTCTCAGGGAATGGAAAAAATATAGTGTAGTCATGTGTTTTTCTTTCAAGAAAATGATTTAAAATTCGAAAAAGAATTAATGTTCAGGAAGATCTAAAACGTAAAGTGCGAGTTGAAATTTTGAATTTGGAGGACAAATTTTTTTTTGTCCTCCGCGGAAAAGAGCGAAAAACCCTGGTTTCGAGGACAAAGTGAATGACTTCCTAGATAGCACGTACATTTGCAGCAAGTTTGATTTTTACTTGATATTATCTTGTCATGGAAGATGAAGATGGAAGATGTTAGAATCGCCACCCTCGCTTTCAAAACAAGTTTGCTGTGAAGATGTCATGACGAATTTCGCACCACGATTGCAATGATAGCACACTTAGAAATAATCTTTGTCTCTGTTTTAAAAAACATCCACAAAATTTTTAATAGCATCTGCTAGACCATCCTTCTTTTTTATTAATTCAATAAATCAATGATAATTTGTGAAAAAACTAACTTTTTTATAAAAAAAATTTTGAAACATTTTCCAACTTTTTACTAAATATAACTATAACTTTAAAGAAAACTATATCGCTTTTGTCTTAATGTTGAAATTTTAATGTTTATAAACAAAATTAAACCTAAAAAACAGTCAATGTTTGTTGAAAAATAATAAGTTACATTTTGTCCCATTTTAAAAGTAATTACTTTTGAAACCTAATTTCATAATTTATTCTACTAGCAAAACGTAGTAATTAGCGAAAATCGCTCTCTCTCTTTGACTTCAAATTATAATCTCAACTCAAAAAATTAATGAAATCAAGAAAACAGTTTTAAATAAATCGTATAGATGAAGATGTATTAGCGCAACTATCTTCTCCTCTCATAGTCTAGATGGTCGAGTGGTTAGAGCGTCAGGATTTGGAAACGATAGGTCGCGGCTTCTATTCCGAAGTTATGTTCGTACTGTGTTTTAGCTATAATTTGCAATGAGATCGACGTGACAAGCTTGTGCCAAGACTGACGCGTGGTGATTATCTCGTTTGCGTTAACGTGCTGCAAACTTGTTTCAAACTTGAATTCCTGTTGTGTCAGATTTGTTGCATGCTTGCAGATGTGCAGAGCAACTTTGCTGCAAACTAAAATTGTTATCTGGGTTGTTCGGCAAAAAGAAAAGAAATTTACAGTTCCCTTTTTCAGATAAATATTAGTGTCAAATGCATAAACTAATCTAAGCATAATAATGTACCTTACAGTCTGCTTTTTATATCAATACCAGGGTAAAATCTTATGAGGTGTACATTTTTAGTTTTGTTTCGGTATTAAAGTATAAGGACTTTGCTCCTGCATTCCCAGATAACACGTAACTTTGCAGCAAGTTTGATTTTTATTTGATATTACCTTGTCATGGCAAATTTGATGCGTCAAGCTTGAAGCGAATTTGCGGCAAACTAACAATGCAGAATCGCCACCCTCTCTTGCAAAACGAGTTTGCCACAAGTTCGCCGTGACAACTAGCGCCACCCCTACTTGCAATGCAAGCTTGATCCAAAGATGATAGCACAAAGAGATAATTATCTTAAAAAAACATTCGATTTTTAATAGCATCTCTTAGACCGTCCTTCTTTTTATTAATTCAATTAATCAATGATAATTTGTGAAAAAGCTAATTAACATTTATAAAAAAAAATTTGAAAATATTTTCTCAGATTAACAATTTTAGTTTGCATAAGGTTGCAAGAAGCTTGACTAGCTGACAGTGTGCAAGCTTAAACAAAGCCACGACAAAGTGCT
>BGPR01038493.1:0-14685 GCA_013235015.1 Araneus ventricosus | reverse complement strand
TTGAAATTGGCGAACTCCTAAAATTAATTTTACATCAATTTCTAAAATTAAAATCTTCTGGTATTGCAAAGATATATATGTAAATGTTAGAAAGAAATTTGAATGCTAATATATATAATTCTAAGATGATTAAATTTTAAAATTATTTACATCAATCGGAAATCAATCATTTAAAACTTCTTGGCATACACAATTGACAATTTCTTCAACAGTTATATTTGCCGTAACTTCATTCCACCAAAATTGTAAACCTGCCCTATTTTCAATGAAATGTTGCTGAGAAACTCCAATTATTATCCAGCCAAGAAAGTAATAACTTTTGGAGGATGACCTATTTTACCACTTTTTGCCAAAGAGGACAATTCAAAGAGAAAAGAGGCTTGAAACATGCTCATATTAACTATTCAAAATTGAAACCATAATATTTATGTATTTTTAGCTTTTTAAAATCTCCAAATATGTTTTTTCCACAAAAAACGATGATATATCCCATTTCACAACCTTCTAGCTAAAAAAGGACATATTATTTTAAAAAGTAGCTTAAAATGTTCATATTAACTATTCAAAATTAAACCCATAATAATTATTTACTTTTACCTTTTTAAAATTGATAAGATATCCTTTTTAAAAATTTACAAAAATTTCCAAAATTGTTGCTTTTTTAACCAAAATTTTAACCCTCAACGAGGGAGGTGCGGTCTGCCAGACCGTTAAGGACGGTTTACCCCTCACCCCTATTCTATTTTTATTCCAATTGAATTGATTCGTCCTGTAGCTTCTCATTTTGTTATCTTCACTACACGTGTACATTTTCTTGAAGTATCGGAGCCTATTTTTTTATATATATATCCCAGCTATTTATTTCCGCGTGGTCTATCAGACCGCACCTCCCTGCTAGCACTGACACTTAATACTCGGAATATCATCCAACCTTCTGATCCTCGTTATCACGCAGAACTTCAAAAACCTTTTAATGAAGTAGGAAGTGAATTCAGTGATGTTCAGAGAGGGATTTTTGATAAAAGTTCCCATTCGACTAATTCTGATTTATCCGAATTTGAATATGGAGAAGATCAACAAGAAACTCATCCTTCTTCAAGTAAAAGTTATTATTACTGAAAATATTGTTTTAAGCGGTCATTTATTAAAACAAAACAAACCGTTAGAACTCCTGGTCAGAATATCATCAGATTTCCGGAATTGACCTATGACTATTTTCTATAGAATATTGGATATGAGAATTGTAAATTCATACATTTTGTATGAAAGATATTCTGTAAGCGCTGTTATGGATAGAAACCTTTGAAAGAGAATTGGTTATCCCCAAAATAAGAATAAGAATCGAAAATCTAAGAATAAATCGATAATTGCGACTTACAGTGAAGCGAATTGTAGGAAGAGATACGGAGGTCCATGAGAAATTGATAATCCTGGAAAACCACAAAGTTGGAGGTGAGGAAAATATGTAATTTATCTTCACGAAAAAAGAAATAGAAAAATGTATTTTTATACGTATACTGTGAAAAGTCCGTATGTTTAGAATGCATTAGGAAATTTTGTTATAGGTGTGCGCAAGAAACTTAACTGAAATAATTCCGTGTGAAAACAAGTCAGTTTTCTTATATTTTATATAATAGTTAATTTTTACATTATATTATTTTTTCAAACATTTATTATATAATGGCAAAATAAATACTATTTGAAAATTAAAATAAGATATCTGTTTTTTTTAAAATCATATTATTTATACTTTGTATTACTCGAAAAATGTATGTTATAAAATAATTTATTTTTCTGCTGATAATATATTTTGTAAAATTAAAAATATATATTTTTTTGATATTAAGAGAAATATCTTTAGAAAAGATAGGCCGAATTTCATAGTGGTATTTTTACTAGAAAATTTTATTTGGATTTTTAATGAATGAGATCTCGTAGACCGCATCTCCCTAATTAAGCCAAAATTTTCACCTCCCCAGTTAAGGGTTAAATATGCACTATATTTAATGAAACGTTACTCAAAAACGTTTCCCCACTTGTATACATGTTCAATCCAATTAATTTTTAATCAGGAAAGATATAACTTTTTTTTCTGGGTAGCCATTTATATTTTAAACCACAGAAAATGTGAGTTGTCGACAGACGATATAACCAATTTCACATCCTTTTAGTTAAAAATGGACAGTTTAAGTGAAAAACGGATTGAAAGATGTTCATATTCACTTTTCAAAATTAAAACCCACAATAATTATTTACTTTTAACTTTTTAAATATACTTTTTTTTAATAAATGTTTGTTTTTTCACAAAAATCTTAAACATGCACTCTTTTAAGATGTTGCTCAGAAAGCTTCCCACATGTATACAGATTCACTCCAATTACAATTTAGGCAAGAAAGGTACAACATTTTTCTCTGGACAGTCACTTCATGATTTTAAAAACTCAGAATGTGTGAGTAATCGAGAGATGAAATATTCCATTTCTCGACCTTTTAACTAAAAGGACATATTAAGGAGACATTTATTCATTTGCCTAATCGAAACTGCAAGATGTAAGCTTATTTTGTTCAAACTATTTAACTTTAAAAATATCGTGGTCTAAAAAAATCGTTATCTTGGACTTTCCGCCGATCTAAAGAAACCGAAATTGCGAGCTGTTGCCAAACTGCGATTATTGAAATTCGGCCCGATTTTGAGTCCACATAAGCGTTTTAAATATTTAGATTGTTTATCTCTAGAAAAAAAATGTCCTCCCGAAAGTGATGTAAATTCCAGAGAGAGCAGATTACACAAGAAAAAGTGACAGTAATGAATGACAGAATAGCAGTTTCAAAGCTTGATATTTCTCTCTCTCTCTCTCTATTTTCTCGTATACGAAGTAATACGTATTGTAATTAAAAAAATTCGAAATCGAGGTTTTGATAAATCTCCAATTTTAGACCTCCCTGAATCCGAAACACACAATTTAGGAATTATGTCTGTCTGTCTGTGAACACGATAATTCAAAAACGGTTAGATCTAGAGGGACGAAATTTTGTATATGGACTTTACACAAAATTATTAGATGTCTATAAAATTTTGAACGAAATCCGTCCATGGCAAGTCTGTCTGGCTGTCTGTCCATGTTCATTTGAACATGATAACTCAAAAACTTAAATAGATAGATAGATAAAATTTGATACACAGTTTTATCATCAGGAAGGTAGGTCCGTATCAAATTTTGGACCAAATCCGTCAAAGGGTTGACTGTCTGTCTGTCTGTATAATCGCATGCTTGTGAACACAATAACTCCTAAACACAATGACTTAGATAAATTAAATTTGGTATGTGGTCTTCTGACCTTAATTGAAGATATGTGTCCCATTTTGAGTCCAATCGAACTGAGAAAAAGGCGTTCAAATTGCATATTCGGTTTCTTCATCATTTTACGATGCAAAAAAAAGGCGCTACCGCGTCACGCATTTTCCTCCCAACTGTGTTAGGGAATGGCGCGTGTTACTGTCGCTTGGAGAATTTTTTTCTCCACCCGTATTAGGGAGTATGCTAGAAAGTTTAGGGAAGACTATTCCCGCTGGTTTTTTTACAAATCTTATTATTCCCGAATTATTTTTATATATGCTTTTATTTAACTTGACCTGTTTCATGTTTGCGAAGATGCAATTTTATAATCATTTTTCACCCACTTCCTGACACGCTAGAGTTTTGAAATTTTATACAATTTTATGTTCCCAATGAGAATACGATATTTTAACATTTTCAGAATTTAAAAATCAGTTCTTAAATTTAAATTAAATTTTGATTCCATAGGGGGGCGCCATCTGGTAGTGAATCTGAGAAAAATTAATTTAAAGATTCCATAATCTTTAATATATCTCATAATTCATTAAGATAATAACTAAAAAGTAAAAAAAATAATGAAAATAAAGAAGTTTTGAAAACACGCACTTTTGAGTGCACTAAATAGTAGAAGATAATTTTTTATTAAAAAATAGATTAAGTCCAAAAAATCGTGAAAGTGTGGAATGCTGAAAGCAATTCTATTTAGTTTAGTTTAGTCGTATTAATTTCCCACTGTGAAGCAACACGAGGGCTAATTTGGGACTAATCTCGTAATTTTAAACCGCGGCCAGATGACGAGGATGACATCTCAGCTGGCACCCCTCCTCTCCGAACTTCCACACCACATTAGCAGGTAGCCATGGTAAATATCATACGAAAGATACTTCCTAAATTTCCATTAAAAATTAAATTGTATTATAAATGTGAATAAAATTACAATTTGCCTAGAGTATTTATATCAGCACACTCAAGCTGTTATGATTTTGTTTTGATATTTGTGTTTTTGATAATAAAAGTATTTTCTACATTTTAATACACAAGTGTGTTTTCAAAAACTTATTTATTTTTATGATTTTTGAATTTGAGGTAATTAAGTCATTTATATTGAGATGGTTATATATTTGCAAAAGAAGTTAAGCTTCTAGTAAAATGATTTAGTGAGTGACAAAGAAGCTATTTTACACAGAGACAGATTTCAAAATGTGTAGAATTAAATTCGTAATGCAATTACAGAAAAACGTGGTGTATTACAACAAAAGTATCTTCAATTTTCTCATGATTTATTTACAAGAACTGAAGTGCTTACTCTCTTTTTGTATCTTTCCATTTAATGACATTTAAATGCAGACGTTAAACTATTAAAGGAAAATTTTAAACCTTCAGGAAAAATAACATTGTCAAATTGAAAATTCGTAATAGCATAATAAACGCTGGAATATACCTTACATTACCTAAAAATGCATATTTGGTCATTAAATTTAAATTAAATGAACCAATTTAATAATGAGCCAATTATCAAATGAAGAATGCGTTGAAGAGGGGATTATTTCGATTATAATAGCAGATGGTCCTTGATCTCTAATGTAAATTCATTTAAATTACAATCTGTCAATTTTGATAATTTATTATTTAATTTCTGAAAAGCACATAATTTATCCTACGGATTTCATCAAAGAAATCGTAAAACTCTAACAGCTCGTCAGAACATCTTAAAGACATTAAAAATAGAATTAGCAATATAAGAGTACAAGACATTTAAAAACATTTTTCTTCCAAAAAATTGTTCAGTTTTGAATATTCATATTTTTCCCTAGCTGTAAGTAGCAAAATTATACATTAAAAAGAATGCAATATTTTTCTTTCTAATTTTGTCTTACAACTAATGTATGAAATGAAAAATTTTATAAGCCCTTTCAAAATCCATGTTTGAATTATTTTCTAGATCATCAGAAAATTGCTATATTGTATGAATACTAGAAATGTCTGACTTTCACTGTTTCAAGGACCTGAATGTTTTTGCATTCTGGGTAATAGCATATGATTTTACTCTCTACTAATTTATATAATCTGAAAAAAAAAGGTTTTTGTATTTTCCTTCTCAATTGTTACTTCTATTTCTTTTATATAAAATAACTAGTTTTACACTCGGAAAGTTATAAAATTTGTAACTTTGAGCTTTTCTTAAATAAATAAATAGGACATTATTTAATACTCAACTTATTTCAGTTTTCTTTTTTAAGCAAAAGGAAATTTCAACGAGTTTCAAAAAGCTTTCAGACCCCCCCCCCCAAATAACCATTAAATCATATTCCAAATAGCAATCGCAATTTTCTCATATTACTTAGTTTATATCCTTTTGTATAACGGTTATAACTGTTACAGAAACAATAAAACTATCGAATTTCAAACAATAAAAATAATTTTTTAAACACAAATTACCAGAACTTTAAAAAGAAAATTATTAATTAAAAGAAGAAATCTGGGAAAAGGGGATTTCAAAACAAAAATTTAAAACCGTGTAGTGAAGATAAAAATAATCTAAGTGCATTAGAAATTTAATCACATTCATAATATATTTAAATTTTTAGTGAATGCTGAAGAATTTTCTTTTTTACGATATTCATTTAGGCTTATTTTCCTTGTCGTATTGATTACAGCGCTTCAGGCATTTAAGTTTTTATTTTCACCCCCAGATTTTTGATAAAATAAATATTCTAATTTTTAATACTTTTACAAAGGCGTGTTTTTAAATTTTCTAGTATGATTTTCTTCCTTTAGTCTTTAATTTATAATTCGTTATTATAATATAAATATTATAGAATCTTGTAATTAATTTTTTTCTGAAATTCTCTACGAAGTAGCATCTCTCGTATAAAATCAAAATTTAACCAAAAGTAATCAATTAAATGATAATTAAGTTTTAAAATATTAAAATAGTGTATCACCATAGAACATACATAAGTGTAGAAAATTTAAAAATTCTAACACATCAGGAAGTGAATGAAAAATAGATTACAAAAATTCATATTTACAAATTTCATATGAAACAAGTCAAGTTAAACAAAAACTTGTAAAACTACTTTTCATTGCTTTCGTCTGGTGCAATTAATATTTTAAAACGTTTGCACCTTTGATACAATTTCAGAATTAAAAGCTTCCATTGCCATTAGTGAAAGAATTCAATGTTTCTTTTTACAAGAATATTGAAAGTAAACATAAACAAACACATATAAAGAAATGGGAAACGCCTGATTCTTAATTCTTATTTATCTCGCAAAAGGTTTTCCTTCAGAACATTATATGTAAAGTTCTCGACCCAAGAAATGCTGCTTCAGTAAGATTGAAGTCAGAAAGAAGGAATTTATCAGTTTAAATTAAAGCGTCTAAAAAAAAACTGAAACGTGGAAAGAGACGCCGACTCCAGAAGAAACAGTTCTTCCAGGAAAAAGTGACAGCGATGAATAATGGAATGGCAGAAATGCGAATAAATGCAAAGCTGCCAAGCGAAAAATATTCTTTCCGGAGCTTCATATACTCTTCTTTTGCAAGAAGTCTTACTTTTTTCGACTTCCATTTTTTTGCAGCAGGAAGCAATGAGGTTATTTAGCCATTTTCTTTGGAACGGATGCATGTGAAGCTGAATACTTGCAAAGGAAAGAGATATTTAGCTAAAGCTTTAGTTAGCTATCTAGACAGTAATTGAATCCGTGAGAAGGACAGTAGGGTAGACCGGGGCTATTTGGCCAACTTATTCTTCTAAGAATTTTTTTAAAAACGGGAATTCAAATTTTTTAATAAATTTTTAAGTTGACACTATTAGTGAACCTTCAGAAAGAATTCTTCACAATAAAATTTGAATATATTAACTATCACTATTAATTTAAGACCTCAAACTGACACCAAGTAGCTTGAGCCAACCTGCCCCGACTGCGGGGTAAGTTGACCCACTACTAGTGTGAAGCGACTATCACAAAACATTCTTCTATATTATTATATTTAATTAATTTAAGTAACATAGTTGTGTTATTATCCCCATTATGTGTATTATATACAAATTTGATGGATTTCTACTCTATAGAAACTAAGATACAGTTTTTATGGTCATCGTCAAATAGTATTGTGTAATTATAATCAAAATTGAGTCCGCATGGTTTCTCATAACAAATATCTTGCATACTAAGTCTGGTGCAATTCCATCTCACATATCCAGAGATATTTCTATACCGCACATCCTGAACATACGCCAGAGCACGCGTTCAGGATGTGCGCATGTCCCGCCGGGCCAACATGCCCTGTGCGAAATGGGCCAACTAGCCCCATATCGCCATTTTTGTTTCTCATGAGTGTAGGCATTTATTCTGAAAGCGTTTCGATAAACAAAAAAGCCCTAAATGAATAATTATCTTTCTGAACATTATTTATGAAAAGGGAAATTGCAATCTACAAGTAAAAGAAAAAAGACGTTTATTTATAAGTGAGGAAATTTACTCAGCTTAGTTAAAATTAGAAAATTCTAGCTGGTTCTTTAATAAACTCTAATTCTTCAATGACGCTGATATGGAAGAAGGAAGACGGGAATTATCCCGTCACTCTCCCGTTCGAAATAATCAGGAATTAAGTCTGGACAGGTACTGTTCTTTTATACTCATGGAAACTTAAAACACGCCTGGATTAATACACTTAGTGCTTAGATCTGAATTCATTAAACCGACTCATAAAAAAGTCCCAAAACATTCGGAATTGGGACTTCCACTGTTCTCTTCACAATTCAATCTAGTTAAACTAATCTTCAGTTTTGACGTTCCCCTAACCCTTAGTTTTGAACCGCGCAGAGATGAAGAGGACAGCACATTAGCCGACAACCGACTTCATGCCTCCAAACCACAACAACGGGTGGTAAAATTGAGAGTGTCTGATAATTAAGTTGTATTATATAGCTCTCTGTTTCTTAACTTATGATTCGCAATAGTTGATTGACTTAACTAAAGCACGCTTCTCCCTTCAAAGGTCAATTACCTCCATTTCGATCTTAACAATCACGGTCTGATTATCCCCATTCAAAATAATTATGGAAATCCACACTCTTTTCAAAAATGATATAAATGTAATGAAGACGAAATATTAATTACAAATATAAATATTATTAAATACAAAAAGAAACGCTTAGTCATTTTTTAGATTTAACTGAACTTCTTTCATATTTGTAAAAATGGAATTTCGCAAATTATTTTTTACTTACTTCTTGTACTAGAGTTCTGAAATTTTCCACAATTTTGTGTTATCTATAACGATACAATGTTTTAATATTTCCAGAATTCAAATATCAAATAATTAATTAATTGACCGAGGTCAATATGAAATAGCTTCTCATAACAATACAGAAAATGAAAATCATTTGATATCTCTAAAATTAATTCTAGTAGTCCTGAAATAAATTTTCCTTCATTTTAAAAAGGTAATTTAAAAGTTCTGCACATTTGTTCAAGACAGAAATATGAAATAGACAAAGAAGAAGACAAAGAGAAATAGAAATATGAAATATGACAAAAATATAAAATGATAATAAATTATATGTGTGTGTATGACCAGTCTTTCAATAGTCTCACTGGAACTTAAGAGGAATTTTTACTATGCTTTGAAAATGGAAGGATGTCAATTATTGTTTTTGAAGACACTTTTTGAATTAGAAAGGGATATAGATGTTACGATCAATATGAGTAATTGGTTATTAGATATAATTATCGAGGTGATTATATAATATAATCACTGCTTTATTATATATTATAACCTGATTTTTTATGCGGTTATTACATATAATGGCCGGTTATTATGTATAATTACCGCTATGATTATATATAAGTAATAACCGATTACCCACACTGACCATAACATACATATTAGATTTCTGACTTATAAATATTTTTCTACTTTCTGTAAACCTGCTAATAATCACTTTCGGTAGAATCGAAGTCTTGCAGTGATCTTTCTCGTGCAAAAGACGCTTCCAATTAAAAGAAAGAATTAAAGGGAAGAAAAATTAACTCAACAAAAATTAAACAGAACCGCAATAGGTAATGTACCAAAATCACGTAAATATATCTTAAGCAAGCAAATACAATTGCACATGAGAAGAAAGTGAATCTTAACTTCATTTCAAAACATCAAAATGTTTCAAATTCACTGAGTTATTTTTCTTTCTTTTATTTCATTTGTCTTAAAGCATTGTTTCATTTCCTTTTGTCTAATTAGATCGATTTCATAATGAAGGTTTTACCTTCAATTTACTCTCAAATTTATAAAAGCTTCGTTGCGCTTTCGTTAAATCTGCTTACTTCCTTCCTTCATACTCGAATATTTCAATCAAAATGCCTTCACATTAAATGTGCGATCTTGTTTTAATTCATAGTTAATTCCATAGTTAAATTCATAGTTACGGTTCTCCTCCAAATGGAAATTGCATAAGCACTCATAAATAATTTTATATGTGTACCCACAATTTCTTAATGGAGAGGGGCTTGTTGTCTAAAGTGATAATTACCGTTCGCTAATGGCGGTGTAGATGAAATTCATTATAAGTAGTAAGAATTACGTTATGAATTCCACTCACTGAAAATAAGGCAACGCACGAATATAAATCTCTAGAACAATGGTAAATCATAAACCTTTCACGAAATTCTATGCATTTGATAAAGAATGCGAAATTTCTCGGTAAATATTGTTAATGAAATTAGGTTTTAATAAATTTGGCCTTAACTTTAGCTATTATATATATTGTATTTCTAAATATATAATTCCTTACGTTACATCTTCCAGGAAGTTTCTACAACATTACTGTTGTATCTAATTATGGTATATCAGAATACGATAAAAAATATGCTTGATGAAAAGACTTTTTTTTATAAAATTATAATAAATTTTAGTTATATGATCCTGGGGTCATGAAGAATAAATTACTCAAATAAATTATAAATAACTGATAAATAAAAAATAGAGATATATACAATCCATTTCTTATTAATAATTTTTATTAGCTTTTTTATTCTTTTTTCCAAATGTTTCTCTTATCAGCCTTTGACGGAACAACATTGGACTGAGTGGACAGCCTCTTCTTCGAGATTGCAGGATCACCAATTCAAGCAGGGCCGGATTTAGCATTTATACGCTCTAGGCCAAAACATATTCGGTGCCCCCTCTCAAAAAAAGTTAATGTATAATTTTCAATTTAATATACAATAGTTCACCTTTGAAATATATAATCACTTAATGAAATATTTATAATCCTTGAACCGCATTAATTTTTTTATTCAAAATTACTCTGCTCATGAAATAACACAACATTAACACCTGCAAAAATACTTCATGCAATCTTGAAATCGTCTGAAATACCTACTACAACTTCTTCGTTCGCGCTTTTGTCCCTGAATCGGCTTGAAGGGTCATTGAAGTGGACAGATATTTTTAAATCGATTTCAATGCAAAGAAGTGCAAGGGCAAGAGATGGTAACGTGCACAGAAGACGAAAAAATGTATCGCTCCATATATTTAATGTAACGAATATAAATTTCAAAAATCATTTTATATGGCCTTTTCAAAATAATACTGAAAGGTTTGTAAATATTTGGTTGTTATTTCTTCTGTATATGTGCCCCCTGACCCCTGCGTCCTAGGCCATGGCCTAGGTTGGCCCTATGGGAAATCTGGCCCTGGATTCGATACACTCTTGGTTTAGATATATACTTGAGTACCTATGCGAATGCACTTTTCCTCAACTTGAGTGCTTTTAAGAAGCCTTATGAAAGACCCGAGAAAAGTAGCTTATGAAGCACTTGAGGTTCAGTTGTCAAAACCGTATGGAGATTTTTCATCAGAAAGCGATTTGATGATGGGTGGGTTTATTGTTGTAAACTTAAAAAATGTTTAAAGACATTACGACAGCAATTCAGGTGGTTTGAGGTAAGTAACAATTTGGTGGTCGCGTAGAGGTAAAAATATTTGCCATTTTTGTGTGCGAGAAAGGACTGCCAGTTGAAGAGTGGTTTTTTGTGGTTCTTCACATAAGTGAAGATGTTTCTCGGGAGATTGTGTATGAAATCTTCTTTAAGGTCTCTATGAATGACGTCTTTTATATTATTTTTTATTATTATTAATTATTAATTTTTTAATATTGTTTATTCATTCAGTAAATGTTACAAAACAAAATGTTTTGGAAGAGACTAGTGATTGTTTTTATTAATACCTACTTTAAGCACAACAGCGATTGTTTTTAGTTTTTGTGTGTCTGGAGAAGGGATATGAAAGCAATATTGCGAAACTACTTTCATCATAATAACAGTTGTGAAGAATAATATTTGCTAAGAAAATCCTTGAAAAGACGACTTGATCCTTAAGACGGTCATAAGAAGGAAGATTTTATCCTTAGAGATCGTCGTTTCTCACATTTTGGTGACATAAATTTTGCCCAAGAAGGCTGAAGCAACTCATAAGTGCTGCGACTACGGAAAAAAGAATCAGAAACTTAAAAAATATATATGGATTTAGGAGATTTAGATTTATCCTTTGGACAAATATTTGAAATATAAGTAATGATCACATTATTCGGCAATTTGATTGAGTCGTGCTTATGAAATATGAAAGAACTGTAAAAAGTATTCTATTTTATATCATTAAATTCTGAAATTTACAATAATAAACAATGTGAGTAACTAAAATTATTTAGGTATTGGCAAAAATCAAAGAGTTAATTATGAGAATTTTGATGATGAAGAAATTCAAACAATGAGAAAAATTTAATTCTGTAAAATACTCAAGAATGAGGGTTGATTCTAAATATTTTACTATCCTCATGTCCTCAATTTCATCAAAAAACGAGAATAACGTCTTTTAAAAACCTGAGATTAAAATTCCGAACAGAGGCATGGGTGGATCTTAGTTACTAAGTTATCAAGAAAAAATTTTAAAAATAAAAATAATAATAACTTTTAATTTTTTTACAAGAACTAAAGGAAACATTTGTGCTTCATCATTTATATTTGCCGCAATAAATCAGTGTCACACACCTTTCTCGTTACATTTTAAACAGAATATTATACGAAAATTAAATGCTTTCTCTAAATTAAAGTTCGGAACGCTTGAGACAAAATGCATTCTCTAAAAAAAAAGACATGGTAATAAATTTTGCTGTATAAAATGAGCCAGTGCCTTAAGCATCTCGAAAAATATTTTTATGAGCAAAAATCAAATTCATATCAAACAAGAAAATGGCAGAACAAACAAAGAAAAGCTTTCTTATATTAATGAATGTTTCTATTTACTTTTTTATCTACATTTTTTATTATTATGTTACATTCATTGTTCAACATATTGAAAGAAATCCTTGAACGCAGTTTCCTTTATTCGATTTATTAAATAAATTCGATTGCAGTTCTAATCTAACTGTAAGTAAAATTCGGTATGATTAACAACTGAAAATAAATATTACAACCCCTATGTTGCTTCGAATTAACACATGAAACAGACATCATGCTCCACTACAATAATAGATTCCGCAGACATGAATAGTCCGGCTATGAATCGGATACGAACACTGTCACCACACACACTGCAACATTTTCAATCAAGTTGCATTCGATTTGCATTTTGAATATTACAACGCTGTAACTCATAAATAGGATTTGCATGTCACAGAAGTCTCGCAACATACCTAAAATATATAAACAAATACAGTCTTACTTGAAAGTGGACGTTTTATTCGCAATGGAAATGAATGCTGTGTCATTTTCTGTTACAGCAAATATCTATAGTTAGACTAGTTATATCGTAACACAATTATAAAGCTATGTATACTATTTGATGTTGTTGTGAGTGCGTGTTCGTTACATACGGAGGTTCAGAATATGAAGTCGTTCTCTAGGTTGCTGAATTTCAATAAAGCATAAAGCCTCATTTAACATTAGTTTTTGAGGGTGTTCATGTATGTCTGTTATATATAATTTCTACTTTTTGTGTATTAATATTCATATGCTAAATATGTGCATGAATGTTGCCTATAGATGGCGCTGCGTGTAGATGTTAAATATATGCAGTTCGAGAGTACATTCAGTAGCTGTACTTCGGCGCGATGGATAGTCACATGTTGCAATTAGGCACAGTACACTCTTTGTTAGAGGCTAGATATGGGTATATTCTAAGTTTACTAATACATATTGTATGTTGTGATCGTCTTAGGTGTGTGGTGTTTTGATGTTTGTCAAAATAAAGAGAAAAGGATAAATCTTATAAACTTATTTCATGAAAGCTACACACCTAACTACACAAAGAACAGAGGTTAAATCAATAATTCAAGTTCAGTATTCTGGTACCGGGTAACTAAAATGTAGATCATGAAATCCGAACTCACACTCAATTAAAAAATAATTCGTATTAACTTTTTTATTTAATTAGATTTGTGTCCAGTTTTGAAGCTACAAGATAACTTCTATGGAATGGATCTTGTGATTTGAAATATGTTATACGATGAGGTCGACACCGAAACTGGCACTCTCACTTCAGACTTCCACACAACACTGCAAGAAAGGCGTTTGACCAAGACTAAATTGAGATGCACTATCCCTGCTGGTATGGCATATCTCTAGTAGGATTCGGTCTCGGGTCTCCAACCTCCGACTCAAAAAAAAGTTCTTCAACCAGGTCACATCAAACAAAAGTTGATATTATTATTAAACAATAAACGAACGCAAAATCTTACAGAAAATCTTCGTCAAATATCAGTTATTTTCTCCCGGGCTTTCTGAAAACTTTATTCAAGTCAAAACACTATCGTTTCAGTTTGTGTTATATTATAAATATATTTTCAACAAGACAATACGAATCTCTTCTAAAAGAAGACTGGCGGTAAACGACGGTTTCCTATTAGCTTAAAGGTATTCTGGTTCACCAATTAATACAAAATCTAATTCATCAAATGACACATTTTCAATTATCTCCGCAAGTGATAACCAATACTTATGGCCGAAAATCCCCTGCTGTATTGAATATTCAAAAGCAAAATAGGCATGTATTGAATAAGAGAGGACGTACAGTCAAACCCAGGTATAACGAACCCTCTGTTATAAAGAACTTTTCAAATGGTCCCAACCGAACTCCTATGTAACTAATGCATTTTCAAATGCTGGTAACGAACTTCAAAAGCAAGGAGTTCGGATATAGTGAAACCAAATTCCCACTTTACCTTACTGCCATCTCTGTCTCTCAGAATCTACTATTCCTCTCATTCTGTGAGGAATTTTTTATCCACCAGCTGAGCCACACAACTCGCACTTAATTAGCTCACCTGTCACCGGGTATCACT
>BGPR01038492.1:0-12783 GCA_013235015.1 Araneus ventricosus | reverse complement strand
ATATATATATATATATATATATATATATATATATATACATATATTCAAAAATTAATCAAATATTCATATATTCAAATTTTAATATACATATATTAAAAATTAATTAAATATAATTAAAAAAGACATCAAAAATTAGTAAAAAATAATTATATATATATATAATTATTTTTTACTAATTTTTGATGTCGCAATAAAAGTTTTCATATTGCTTCTTGATTTAGTACTCCGTAAAAGGTAGAAAATTGAGAAACGATCACAAATATAAACAGTGTTTAACTGGATTAATCCGTTTTGTATGCACATAAATACTTATTATATGGATAGTCGCATAATAATCTGTTTTCTATAAAACCGCCTGTAATAATTAATACATATGAAGGATTAGAAATAACCTTCTTATCCCCTGAATAATGTTTTAAATTAACTAATACTACAAACCTTTTTTACTGAAACTTGTACTATATGCTTGTTAAGAGCACGAGTTAATAATTCTCAAAATAAAGTTTACGTTTAGACTAAATGTTAGAAGAAATAACGTATACATATACCGTTATTTAGCACGCAAGATATTATCTTTTATTATAATAAACAGAAAATTAATTCACCTAGATTAACAAAATTTGAAACTTTTATACTATAGTACCGGTCATAGAGCATCCCGTGGCCAAATTTTCAAAATTAAATTTAATTCTTTATTTATAACTTTTTTATCGAAAAGAAAGGTATATTAGAGTTTAGACAGGGCATTAGAGTTTTTTCAGCCTATTTAAACGAAAATTGGACCCTTATCTACAATTAGGGTTGCGTTTAGGAGTTACCGTATTCAGAAACACGAAGTGTAAAAGCAATCAACATTTTTTCAATCAATTTTACGAAAATGGGCCTTGGTACGAAGTACAAAATTGTTGAATTATTTTCTACAGATAGTTTTTCACAAACTTGGTAAAATCGAAAGAATAGGGAGGAAAATCTACCACATATTCGAAATTAGTCAGGTTCCCTTTTGTGCTATTCAAAAACAGTTTTGGGCCTTTTCGTACTAAATATAAAGGGAATTTTATAAGCATAAAAATGACACTTTATTCTTTATACAAAATTTTAAAAATTAAATTATATATCTCATTCATGTATACCATACTACTTGGAAAATAAATATCTTGTTTACAGTTTTATAATTATCCATTCACGTTCAGAATGAAAATAAAAACGTGTAGATAAATCTGAATTATAAAAAAAAAATTATACTTTACAAATTACAGCACACGCACACACATCCAAGATATTGCTATAAAACACATTATATAGTATGTGATGGTGGAATTTGGAAATAATTCAATGCCTGAGACTGCTATTATTTTTGGAAGAACTGTCCTTAAGCTTGTTAATATCGGATATATCAAAGGTTTGTAACACATAATAGTGGATTCTTGTCTCATAGCATTTATTAAAATTCACCTCAGAATTGGTATAAGATTTACCAAAAGCACTGGAATTTAAGCATTTAGATTTGATCACATATTGAATAATGCTTAATAGCAAATCAGCAAAACTGTAATGGTTCAAGGAACCAATGCATAAATGCAGTCTCTGAAGTAAGAAATAATATTTTCTTAGAAATAGTTTTGGGTTCTAGGAAGAAATACAAATTTTCAATGATAATTGAAATAATCTCTACACAATTGAGCTGCAGATAATATCAGACTCTCAATAGGATTAGTATCAGCAGTATACAACGATGTTCCCCGATACAGTGCTTTTAACAGTTGGTTATGTCTATCTGTACGTGAAAAACATGTGACATAAACAGATAGAGAATCGGTTTGAGAAAGGTCGTAGCAGAGGACTGGTATATACAGTGGCGATTTTTCGCACAGGTGTTAGAGGCGCTCGCCTCGTGCATCTAGGGGGCCTCAAAACCTATTCGATCTATATCGTAATACTAAGCCGAAGATGAATTTTCGACATTGGGTAGGGGGAGGGGCCTCACAGCAATTTTGCGCCTGTGTCCCCATACTGACAAAATCTGCCAGTGGGTATAGGATGATTGATTCACTGAAGAAATACTTCTGACAAAATTCCCGTGCTCTTTAAGATCAGTAAAAATTATTAAAATGGTATCATTGGTAAAAATTGTTAATTGACGACAAAATAGTGACACTTCATAGATGTTTTGGCCGTTCTCGGTGAGGAATACAAAAAAGTTTGGGGGCTGTTTCGTATCGCACCGTTCTTTTCGAAAATATAAAGCAAATTTAACAAGCTTAAAACTGACCCTTTACTCTTCAAATAAGTTAAATAAAATAAAAAATGTCAAAACATATAGAAAATAAATATTTTATTTACAGTTGAAATATTATTTATTAAAGTTCAGAATGAAGAAAATGGAGCAGATAAATCATAATTTTATAAAAAAAATTACACCTTACAAATTACAGCATGCACACATAAGATAATGTAATAAAACACATGATCTGGCATGTGACGGTAATATTTTGAAATAATCCAAAGCCAGAGACTGCTATTATTACTGAAAGATCAGTCTTCAAAGTTGTTATTAGTGGATCTGGATGTATCAATGGTTTCTAACATATATTAGTGGATTTCTTTTCTCAGAGCATTAATGAAAATTTAACTTGCAGTTGGCATGCATTTACCGAAAGCAATTCAATTTAGCTATATAGTTTTAATCATTTATAGAAGAATGCTTAATAACACATCAGGAAAAAAATTGTGCTTCAAGGAACTAATGCGCAAATACAGTATTCGTATAATATTTTCTGAGAAATATTTTTGTCTTCTTTTATTTTAAGCAAGAAATAAACATTTTCATTGATTATTCAAATAAACGTAAGAGAGTTAAGCTGCGGATATTATCAGTCTCATAATAAGATTATTAAAAGTCTGATAAGATCACACACCCAAACATTAAATTTAGTCGATAACGTTTTCATCTAAACTATATTTTCCCCTGCCTTTAACAAAAAGAAAATATTTTACAATGTAAAAAATAAAATTTTCTTCCACTCTTTAATTTTTATTTCCATGTACGTTATTTTTTCAGTTCAGAGTGACCTAAAAATAAATTTCCGACTAATAATTATTTAATAAAATGATAATTATCTTTCGGAATGAATTTTTTCATTGTAATTTTTATGAATTTAAAAGATATTTTTCTAAATGTTGTAATAATGAAGTTAAAATCTGTTCTAGTCTAAAAAAATTACACTTAAACCTGAAAATTAATTTTTAAATAAAAATCAAATGTATATAATGAAATAATTATTGTAAAACTGAAATTTTCGATTTGATCTGAAAGATAAAACAATAAAAATAATGCATCATTTTCATATACCTTAAAATTTGAGCTATTTTTTGACAAAAATTTAATTTAGCTCTATTTTTATAAAGGAAAAATGAGTAGATGGAGATTATTAATATGAAAGAAGTTTAGATTAATATCATAAAACTAGTTGAATGCGGGTAAAATGTGTTGATTCAAGGACACTGTTCAACTATATGTAAATAGCAGATTTTCTTAGCAACCTCCCAGGCTTTCAATTCTTTTATGCTTGAATGCGGTATTGGAACAAAATCTATTTTACTTAAGCCACAATCTCTATTTTACATAACCATTCGAGATGGATCTTTAAAACATTGATGCATTGAAAAAAATCTTATATCACATAAATTGTATTAAAAGAATAGCACTTGAAACATAATACAGCATCAAACCAGGCTGACATTAAACCGAACAAATCCGGAAATGCGATTCCAAATTCCGACACACACAATGCGAAAAAAAAAAAAAATCGGACACCGCAATTCTTCCTGAAAAATAACCTCACTGCAAATAGCATTAAAATTCCCCAAACCACAGGCGAGTTGGGTCTCAGACCCTGTGACATCCCTAATTTGCACTAAGTACATCCTTATCAGTCTTCATTGTGTTGACCGTTGCTCTCCCCAGATAATCAATCAAGATGTCAAATCAAGAATGGGGGTAAGAAATTCGGAAAAATGCGTGTGTTACCCTTTAGAGACAGTTCACAATGAACGTAAAATTCAGTGCAAACCGATTTCGGGGTGTTTTTGACCACACGTTGAAATGCGTGTTTCACGCTTTTGGGTTAGTCCAAGGTCAACGTAGAAATACGTGTGAAACACTCAGAGGGTTAATGAATGAAAGGCTACCCAGATAGCAAAGAAAGCTTGTCTAAAAGGTTTTGGAAACCTTGTCGTCAGCAAGGGTAAAGGGTTGTCACAAAGGTTTCCATGACAAGGGTTGAACCTTTCGTCAAGGTAGCGTAAAGGTTCGCTAGTGTACAAAAACCAAGGTTTCCTGTAAAGTGTTTAGTAAGATTTCCCCAAGCTTTTATTACATCTTGTTGCAGGCTTTCCTCAAGCTTCTTTCAGGCCTTTCAAAAGGTTGTTAAGAGCACTCGTTTGGTGGATAAAATAGAACACCCCTCCGAAGCCATACTCCTACAGGGGGGTTTAACCCTTCCCACTTTTTCACCCCCTCTTCAAAGCCGTACTTCTACAGAAGGGTCCAACCCCCTTATTTATTCCCCTTCTTCTGACGTCATCTTAGTCCAACTTAGAGTTATCTAGAATGTCAATTAAGTAGATTAATTAGGAATCTTAATTATTATTAATTTGATTAATATAATTTTTAATTGTATGATTTCGTTGTAGATTATGACAAAACGTCACACTCCTCCAAGCAGGGGATCGAACTCGCGTTCATAGAGTTGGAGGGCAAACGCAATAACCACTATGCAGGACGGGGCTACACACGATGGGACACGTGGTTCATAAAAATCTTTCCTACGTCAATTTTTGCGGGAATGGTTTCCGAAACAGTTTGCGCGGAAATGCTTTCACGGCCAGCCTATGGAAAGTGAAATGGCAACATTTTTTGCTATCTGGATAGGGGTTTGAAGATTTTCCTAATTGTTGGCAATAATGACGAGTGTATTTCATTCCTTAAAGTACTTTATACCAGGGCAAGATGGCGATGTTAACATTTAAGCATTTTTAATAAATTCAGTTTTAGATGTAATTTTTTTAATTTGCATGTATTATTGACCTTCAGTTCTGTTGTTCTTAAAATGAGATATTTTTCATTTTAATATAATCCAAGTTATTTTGTCATTTGAAAAAAGCAAGTACAGGCGCAAGATGACTTTGGCCGTGGGACAAGATGAAAATTATGATAAAAATTAAATAACTTTTTATTTTTAAAAATATAGGGCAGAACACTAATTATATAAATGTTTTAAATTATTTTTTTCTTGATTGGTACGTAATAAAAGGGTTATTTTAGTTCAAATTTGAGCTCATAGTAAATTAATATAACTCAAAACCAGTGTTCTTCATTAACATAACTGAGACATAAATTCTCCTCATTCAGAATCTGAGTAGCCCTCGGAGCACCATGTATGGCATTTGCAACACTCTATTTAGTCTTCTGGTGGAGGGTCAACATAGATCTCATCACACACAAGGAACTGTATTATATTTCCTTTGCAAGTTTGAATTGACGTCATGAGTATTAGACGTTCGGGTTTTGCAAAGGAATCAAACTTCAGTTACTCTGTAATAACTCCTTTTATGCACCCTAACCTCTTGTCTTTGTTGCTTTAAATGTTCTTTATTCAGCTTCTGTGTGTCTTTATGAACCGACATCTCTTTCATAGGTAAGTTTATTAAAATATTTCCTGTAGGCCTTACGCCTTGGAACGTGTTATGGAACACATAGTGGATTGTGTAACGCAGGAAAATTATACGAAATAAATAAAAAAAAATAACATATTCTTCAAAAAGAAAACACTGAAAGGAACTTGGAGCCAGATCTTGCCCAGAACGGAAGTGTTAAAAATCCTTTTTTGGAGGAATTAACAAGAATTAGATAAAAATAAATAGTGATATTGAATAGCTTATTGTCTTAGGTAGTCATCCATAGCAAAGAATAACCAAATATTTCAAGTGTTAGTCCACGAGATTTTACGTTGAAAGTCTTGAAAAGTAAGACACGTCAGACAAGAAACAAGCACACCGTACAACAAATCACGAAATATGGGCATATTCACTGTGCATTTATTTTTACTTTCCAGCATTCTGGAGATCTAATAATATCCATTTGGTGGTGAAGTAAAAGCAGTATGAACTTAAAATAAGTCATTCGTTTTCTTTTCCTGCTCGCCATCTTGCCCTGGTCTCCCCTATATAACAATCATTGGAGGTGACAGAAGGAAGAAAATTTTGAGCCAGCTTTACAGTAAAAATTTCAATGTTGAAAAATGTATCTCTTGAAGAAAGTAAAAAAGTTTTCAAGACAAGAGTATTTCAATGTGAAAGATAATAAACTTAGCTTTTATTCTGTTTCTATGAATGCCAATTATACTCTTTAATTAATTCGTAATCAATTTTTCTGATGTGGGTTGATTTTGCACCTAAAAAAAGAGTTTGTTTGCACCATAGAAATTTGCAAAACATAGCAAACCCAGTGGGATTTTTAAATTAATTTTGCCGTAATAAAAAATAAGAAGAGTGTTTTATATAGGCTCCTGATATACCCAGGGCGTATGAAAAGGCCGCTGGTTTTCTCCAATGAGAAGGAAACGGTCTTTGGAGCCTGTGCAGTCAGGTTGAGGGGCTTCTGATCTGAGGGTTTTCCTGTCAATAGCGTAGACCCTAAAAGGATAATAAAAGCTACTCTTACTAAGAAATGTGTTATAATAAATAGATTTATTTATGAAGCAATCGGGAAAAAAATTGAAAAAAGAAATTGAAAAAAAAATAGTAAATGGGTAATTTTGTTTGAAAAAAATTATTATTTTTTTTGTGTTCGATTTCATGATTTCTTCGTATATTTCATCCCAGGATGCAAAAAATGTGTCTAACATTAATTCACAGCGATTTTGTTGTTGAAATGTACTGAAAAAATAACCAGTGCGAGGAATCTTCACCTGTGAGGTAACTTTGCACCCAAATTTCGAAAATTTTCAGATTATTATAAAACTAATTTATGACTCAAATTTTGCTGCAGAACGTTTCTCTAGTAATTTCCTAATAAGGGAAAAAACCAGAAAAGCTCTTTTTCAAAGAAATATATATAACTAATCTCCAAATGCATTTTGAGGTCTTGAAAATTGGTGCTAAGTAATCCCGGATTACGCTATGCAAACCATGTAATAGTTTTTAAGTCTTCCCCACCGACAGTTAAAAGGCTGTATAACTATGGAGGAGTGGGTTGGCGTCGGTGATAAATAAATAATTAAAAGAGAAGTTTAGCTTAAAAATTCAAAAGTGTGTAATTCCTTATCATAAAATTTTCCTCATTCTTTGAGGAAAGTTATGTAAGATTTTGCTTATCTTTAAATTCTATATAATCGTAGTGTATTAATCTTGTTCCCATCGCACAACTCTTCTTCTAAGTATAATATGCCTATTTACGAGCTTTATCCACATACGAAAGAGGTTTTCTTTCTTTTTCTCTTGATTTTCACGAAAGCCATTGATGGCAACAAAGTAATCCTTTTCTTCACATTGTCTTTATGATACTGTTTGAAAGAGAACATTTTCCCCCTGATATATGTTTTGGCTTAAATAATTCCTTCTCCGAAAGATTCTTTCTTGTCAGATTATCACTGCATAATCCGCAAAATTGTTTATAGTATTCTTTTTCTTCAGATGTCCATAACATTAATGCTAAGAAATAGCTTTCATCTTTCGTAAAAGAATTACATTTACGTATCAAAGAGGAAAAATTTGAATTTAAAGAAAACATTTTCTTTTTATTCCTGATTAAATTTTTGAGTTCTTTTTTCCATAAACTTCCATTTGATAAAATTCTACTATAGATGAGTTTTTTGGGGCACGTAAAAATTTCAAGATTTGTAAAGTTAGCTTAGTTGAAGTAAACGAAAAGTAATAAAATTTCCGATAACGAGATAAAACTTATGTAAGACACATCAGCTAAGCCCAAATATACGTTAAAACTGTCTTTATAATGTAAAGCCAGAAGTGGATTAATGTTGTCCCAAAAAAGGTAACATATCAAATTTGCCCATACGCATTGATGGCGGTTATTATCCAATGGAAAGTTATAGAATTGACTTCTGTTATATGCATGGCTGAGAGGAACCAAAGCCCGTGTGCTAAATTTTATTTCTAATTTCCTGACTCAGTAAGACAGTAACTTCCTAAAGTACATGAATGGAACTTTTATTCCATGATTTGGTTCAAAAAAATGTTTTAATAGACTATAGAAATAAAATAGTTGGCCAGGTGGGGAAATTGGGAACAAGTAGTAATAGGGAATGATAAACTAAAGACCACACTGGTGAGGCCCTAGTGAACTGAAAAGCATTTGCATTAGTTTAGACACTCTCGAAGAAGAAGAAAAACAATTTCCTACTTTTTTCAATGTTGTTTGGTAACGTTTTATACTTTCAGTTGCAAATGCATTCAGAAAAGTGAAATAAAAAATTCTGAAGTTTCATTCATTTTTTGTTCTCTACGCTGGTTATATGCAAGGGTAAGTTGCTAATTTATATATTTCTTAGATCTGTAAGAATAATGATTACGAAGAAACATCAATTTTCGTTTCTGGATTTCATCGTGAGGAACATGTTAGTGTTCTTAATTAACCTTTACAACTTTTGCCGTGGACTAATTGGAAACAGGCTTCCAATGTAACAAAAACTTACATTTTTGTGTATTTGAAATTATTTATCATTTGATAGGAAGCAATTTTAAATATAGAAACGTAGTTGCGTTCTTTTCAGTCAGTAACGTTCACTGTTTTATGTCATAATAAGAACTGAAATTTTAAAACAATTTACCATGTTATCTACATAATATTAATTTTTACGTGTGAAAGTTCTTTGTTAATTATGATAGGAAACAATTTAAATCCAAGTATGAAAAAAAATAAGAAAATGATGACGAAAAAGAGGAAAACATGATACTGATGGAGGAATATGAAGATGAAGATTTTGGCTCTTTTTTTACAAGAAACGGAGGCTCCGGAGATGGAGGAAGTAATTTATCTGGAATCATCCATGGTAAATTTTTCAACAAATATGTTTGTTTTGATCGATAACGTTGGAGGTGCCAGAATGAAGGCACGTTATTCGTACGTTTGCAGGATTCAAGAGGCTGACGGTGGTGAATGATCAATTTGTTATTTCCGAGAGTCAGTTAAAAGGCATATTCCAAGATCGTATGTTTGAAGTAGATTGCGGGAAAAATTATTTGTTTTCAGGTAGTGAAAATGTCAAAAAAGAAAAGAAAAATGAACAGAAACTCCGATTTCAAGTGGAAAATCTACTTTCTACAATTAGATTGAATTATTTGTTTCTAGTATTTTTTATGTGCGTTTCAAGTCTTAACTATTTCCTTTTAGTGTGTCGTATTTTTTCTATAAAGATTCATTTTTGAACTTTTAACGGCAAAATTTGAGTTAGAATGATTATAAATTACACCAAATTGTAGGTAGTACATAGTTATAATAGTTTATATGCGATATTCCACGAAAAAAGATATTTTTGCTGAAAAGCGTTCATAAAACTGTATCTTGTGATAATTGGAAAAAGGCAGCTAAATGCATTTTGAGGCATACAGCAGTTTGTAGTCATTTAAAATTTATTCTCTTCAAATCAATTCATTATCGTGACAAAAAAGTCGTGTGTCTTGCTAATTACTCCGTAGTCTCTGGGATAATTGGGAACACTTCTGGGTAAAATAAGAACGCTCCTAAAAGTGAGGTTGATTAGTTAAAAAATTATTGTTGAAAGAAGGCATTGTTTAATGAACCCTGCCGAATATGTTTATGCACTTACAAAAAAGATAGACCTCTTCTCCATCGCATACTATCCTTTATAGAGTTATAGAGAAAAATGACAGAGTCTACAAAAGTCGTCCCCAATTACCCCATTTGACTGTATATTTTAAAAATTTGTTGAATTTATTATTTTAGTTTCAATAAAACCACTATATAATTTTAAAAATAGCTTGAGATTAAAAAATTTCACCATAATATTATTAAATCATATTTACTGGTAAAGCATGCATATTTCTAAATAAAAGTTTGTTTAACATTTTTAATGCAGAGAAAATAGAATTTTTTTTTTTAAAAATTCATTGGTGGTGGGGGAACGTCATATTGTTGAAAATGTTGAAGAGGTGTTTGATTAAAAAGTGTTGATTAATTACGAAACATGAAAATGTTGAAGAGGTGTTTTATTAAAAGGTATTGATTAATTATGAAGCGTGTAATGATTTAAGTTTTCTAGTCTTCTTTGAAGTACCAATTATTTAATTTTGTTTGTATAGTCCTGTCTACGAAAATGATACAATCAAGAAACGGAAGTGAATATAGATGTGAAGAAAATTTTTAGATGAATAACAGGTACAGTAATATAATTTTTGTTTGGTTTGCTTCAAATAAAGACTTAATAAATAATAATTATTATTTAAATGAATTTTTCACCACAAAACGAATGATTTAATTTCCTAATGTTCATTTAGGATGATTATATGCTTAAAATATACTTAAGATATTTCTCAACTTTTCAAAAGAAAAATCATGTGTGTAAAGCTTTTTCATACATTCGGATCATTATTTTCTTAAATACATGAAGATCGGTCATTTTTCTAATATGCTTACGCATGCCAAGCAAACGTTTTTTATTAGAAACACTTTCAAGATATTCTAATGGCCATGCTTTCAATGAGAGACATTAAAATTAAATATTTACCCAGACGTCTGAAAATGGCTTAGATAGTTTCAATATAGTTTCTGCGGTTTGTCTTCAATACTCAAAAAGGAAGTTAACATTGCATAGAAAGCAATCATGACTTTTATAATATTCAAGGTAATTTTAACGGAGTCTCCCACATTTGAGATTTTTCTCCTTCATCAATAGACCCAAAATTTTGTAAATATCTTTACTGTGCAAAATTCTCCCAGAACATTTCGTTTTTAATTATTTTTCGAAAATAATAAAGTAAACGACTTTGAATTTTGCCTCCTACAGCATTTTAAAGAAGTGGGCATATGATCAAAGAAAATGGAGTTTTACAAGTTGAGAAAGTGTTTACGAAAATAGTTTCTATAAGAAAAAAAATATTACTCTTAGCATCGAAACCAATCAATGAGAAAGAAATATTATTTCGAAATTGAGAAAGAGTTCTTTAAAAACTTTGTTTATTTTCTCCAAACTTTGAAAAATATATGTACGCGTTGGTAATTATAATAGTTTTACTACTGCTTTCATGAAATTTCAAACTGTTGATTCCCAGAAAATTTGCAAATTAGCTCATTTGCATCAGTAAAATGGAAATACATAAAGGTCGATTTTTGTATGGTTTATAATTATAAAACTTGTTAAAATCTAAAGACATTTCGGCAATAACATATTGATTATCATAAATACCTCACCATACTAAAATACTGAACAGACATTTTTTTGGCTTGCATATTCAATAATTTTGAAAAAATATACATGCATACTTATAAAAAACACATGTATAACTTGTGCTTTAAAATTGTATCATTACGAATAAATATTTTTATATGTTTTTAAAATGAAAAATACCGTATACCTTTAAGCAAATTTCCTTTCTTTGGTATTTTATGAAACTTCAAATGATACTTAATTGAACTGCATCTGCATGTATAGCTATTTGATTACATAATAAGCAATGAGGCTTACAATTTATAGAAGCAAAGTTTTTCTGAATCTAAGCTTGTTTAAATTATAATTTATTCCTCTTCGTATTCAATCAATCAAAGAATGGAATATTAACACTCCAACATGAGACATTTTTAATCAAATGTAGTCGATTTCTGCGTTAAGTCCAAATGCATTTGCAAATTAGCGAATTTATATTTATATACAGTCTTATGAGAGAAAAATACAAATTCTATATAGTAATAGTATAATATTTTTTTTAATCAATCTATGATAATACATCAAGTGAAACTGCATAGTATAAATTCAAGATGACATTTTTATTATACCCAAAATTCAAGAGGATAAATTAAAACATGAAGGATATTTTTATCCTCATAAGAAATCACTATGATATTTACTTTGTATCCGGTAACTGAGTTATCCTAAAGATTTCTCGATAATTTTTCTCGCAACTGGCCAACTAATGTGTTAGTGAATATTTACGAAACTTGAAAACAATTTCTAGTCGAAATCATCATTGGATAGTCTTCTTTTAACCTAAATTAATTTCTGTGGTCTTTAAACTTTCTTCTGGTTATTATCAATAGAGTTTTAAAATCCTGGAGAAGGATCCTTCTGATGTTCTAGAGAGAAATGTTCCTTCACATACAGTCGCAAAAAAAGTGCATAAAATACATTTACAGGATATCTCAAAACTCTGCGTGAAAACGTTGAAAGGAGGTAGTGGTATATATCTCAGTTTTAATTAACCGGAAATGTCCCCTTCCACCACAAGATAGAGAAAGGACACAACCATAAATAAGTCACTCCTACCCATCATGAATGAATATACAGTGTACTTGTATAATCGGAAAACCACCTCAACAATTCTTTATGTACACCCTGTATTTTCAGAGGAAGCGAGAACCAGTATAGTGAGTCAGGCCATACCTCATCTCTGAAATCCCCTCAAGCCACCCCCCTCCCCCTAAAGAACTGATTTACTAGAAAAGGCTCAAAATTTTGTTTTTTTTATATAGCTGAAATAAATCCCATTTTTTTATCCATGCAACATGTCAAAAGCATTTATTTGACGATA
>BGPR01038491.1:0-14686 GCA_013235015.1 Araneus ventricosus | reverse complement strand
CAGTTACGCATTGCCCCTAAACGACATACTAAAGAAGTCCCTGGTGGAGGGGCTCAGGGAATTTCAGTTTTTCATAAATATCGAAAATTATGATCTAGCGAAAAAGTACTTACAGCATAAAATTAAAACTAAATTAAATCTTCCTACAAAAATATTCCTACACATTGTTCTTAAGTATGAATAGTTTAGAATATTAGCAGTTTGAAAAGTACAAAATTACAATAAGTGGTTGAAAAATAGTTAGTTTTATTTTTATCTACATGACCACACATAAAAAATGGCATAAACCATTTACAATCTGTTCGATATTAAAGTTCATCTATGTTTTCTAGTTTATGATCAAGTTCGAAAAGCCTCCTCTACTTCTAAGGTGCACCTTGAGTACAGGTCCATTAAAGTGGCAAATAAAAACACTACAATTTGAAAAGAAGACACAACACAAACAAAACACACACATTTTATGCTAAACGTGTGTTGATCCGTCACCCTTTGGTTGATGAATTGTGAAAAGATCAGACGTCTTGGTTTTAGATGATTTGAGAAAATAGAATCTACATATTTAAAGTTATTTAAATTATGTTCCATCGCAAGCGCGTACTGTAACATCTAATCTGAGGAACTGTGAGATAGCATATGTGTGGTGAATCGAGGATTATAAAAGATGTTGGCAATGTTTTTTATCTGGCAGTAGTTGATATTTTGAATCAAATGTCAACTATAGTGCTTTGCTTTTCTATAAATATCATTGTAATGATCCGTTCAATGGAATGCATGGAAAAGGAGGATGGTTTGAGCAAAGAAAGTTCTTTCTGCGTTTCTAGTAAAAAAATAATTTATCTTCGACTTTTCCCTTGCCAGGTCATAAAATAATGTTACTTTCTAGTTGGTGCCACAATCAGTCAATGGGACTAGGTCTACGTCTTTCCTTTGGGATGGAAGTTGCTTTCTTCCCCTTGAATCTCACAATATAAGTATCAGCATATCCCCTCATTCGACCTCATTCAATTCCTTAGAAGCAACCATTTTCTGGTTAGTAATTGAACGTGCCTGGTCTTATTTCTTCAGTGGCATGAAAATGTTTCTAGTTCGACTGACATTGTATTGCGAGCTTTAATTAAACCATCAGAATAGATGTGATAGGAATTTGGATTATACTTCATAAATACCTCATTTGGAGTGATAACCAGAACCCAAAAAAGACTGAGTAGAAAGGGATCAGTGGAGGAACGTACGTGAGGGGGGGGACGGGAGCACGACAGTTCATCCAATAGGTTTGTCGACCCCCACCTCCTGATACTGCCACTACTCTCGACACATGCAATACTACCCTCATATAATTATTGTATAGGCATTAGGTCTTTCTGAGGGTTGTTGCTTCAGCACTTCTAATTGATTTTAACATTACTATAAGGAATTTTTGAAATATTCACTTTTAAACCCCTTGTATCTTCTACAATTTCATTCTACAAAAAATTTTCGACTAGTTTTGTAGGAAAATTGTATGTAGTTTAATTTTGTAATTGAGTGTTTTAAATAGAACCTATAGTTTTCGAGATATTTATGAAAAACTTAAAACGCCCCTCTTTAAACCCTAATGTACCTACCGCGCACCTCCCACAGGCGGGGACTTTTAGTATGTCGGTTAGTTCACTACCCCAACAACTGTGCCAAATTTCAAAACTACACCATTTTTTTCTATTTTTCGTTCGTTGACTGGACTATTGTAACTTTGAATTGTTATGTATCTACAAATTCGCCACGTCGATACATTCCTAAATCTTTTCGTTCAACAGTCTTTGAAAATATTCATAACCTTTCCCTTCCTGGCATTCGAGCAACTAGGAAATTAATTACTAAACGTTATTTTTGGTCTAACATGAATTCATTTATTAAATATCCTGATTAATCTTGTCAAAATTGTCAGCGTTCTAAAATTCAAAGACATACTAAATCTCCCATAGGAACTTTTTCCTTGCCAGATGCTCGATTTGCCCACATTAATATTAATCTCATTGGTCCACTTCCACCATCTGATGGTTATACGTATTGCATGACAATAATTGATAGTTTCGCCAGATAGCCGGAAGTTATCCCTACCGCAAATATTACAGCTGAAACAACTTGTAAAGCTCTAATTCATAATTGGATTCCTCGTTTCGGTTGTCCTGTAACTATAACTACAGATCAAGGTAGGAACTTTGATTCACATCTATTTTGACATCTGAATGATATTTTAGGCACCAACTGCATACGTACAACCTCATACCATCCCGAGTCTAATGGACATTTGGAACGTTTCCACAGGCATATAAAAAGCCCATAGTCAGCCTAAATGGACTGAGACTCTTCCCATTGTTTTACTGGGAATTCGATCTGCAATTAAACCAGATATTAATGCAACATGCGCAGAACTGGTCTATGGAACAACTCTCAGATTGCCTTCTGATATCTTAAATTCAAAAAGTGATCTATCAACACCAACAGACACATATGTATCAAAATTTAAATCAATTATACAATCTATCAATCCAATTTCTACATCCAGGCACTCTGTTAAACCTATTTATATTCATCCATCATTGCAAACCTGCTCACATGTATTTTTACATCTTGACAGTGTAAAACCTCCTCTTTCAAATCCTTACCCCAGATAGCACGTAAGTTTGCAGCAAGTTTGATTTTGACTTGTCATGGCAAAATTTGACTCGTCAAACTTGAATCGAACTTGTAGCAAGTTCGATGTGACAAGTAGCGCCACCTCTTTGCAAATCAAACTTGCAGCAAGTATGCAAAACAAGCTTCCTGCAAAGATAGCACAATAAAGAGATAATTATCTTTGTCTCTGTTTTAAAAAACATCCGATTTTTAATAGCATCTCCTAGACCGTAATTCTTTTTTATTAATTCAATAAATCAATGATAATTTGTGAAAAAAATAACTTTTTTATAAAAAAATTTTTTGAAGCATTTTCCATCTTTTTACTAAATATATCACTCTCACTTTAAAGAAAACTATATCGCCTTTTTCTTTTTTTATTTTTTTTTTTTTGAAATTTTAACGTTTATAAACAAAATTAAATCTAAAAAACAGTCGGTGTTTGTTGAAAAATAATAACTAGACATTTTGTCCCATTTTAAAGTAATTACTTTTGAACTCTAATTTCATAATTTATTCTACTAGCAAAACGTTGTTATTAGCGAAAATCGCTCTCTCTTTGACTTCAAATCGTATTCTCAACTCAAAAAATTAATGAAAACCAGAAAATAGTTTAAAATAAATCGTATACGAATCGCATCGAACGATGCTTTAGCGAAATCTATCCTCTTCTCTCAGAGTTCAGCTGGCTGAACGGTTAGCGTCCCCGCTTCGGAACCGGGAGGTCGCGAGTTCTATCCTGGGTTGTGTTCGTGTTCTGTTTTTGCTATAATTTGCAATGAGTTTGACACGGCAAACTTGCTGCAAGTTCGTTTCATGGTGACTTCGGAGCTTTCGTTAACTTGCTGCAAGCTTACTGCAAGCTTGCACACTTGTCATGACAAATTTGTGGCAAACTTTCACTCTTGTCATGACAAATTTGTGGCAAGCTTGCTGCAAACTAAAATTGCTATCTGGGACACTGGTCCACGTCCTGCAATTAGTAGAAAAGAGAAAACTTTTGTACTGAAAATAAATAATAAAAATATCACAGTTTCCGTTGACCGTATAAAACCTGCATATGTGTTATCAGAGTCTTCAGACTCACTACTTTCTACACATAAAATTGAAGATGCACCTTCTCCTATATATGAACCTGAAAATGAACCTGCTATTGTCAAACCAATTACCACTCGTAGTGGACGTCATGCCCATTTTCCCAAAAGACTGATTACTGTCATGTAATTTTTTCATGTACATATAAACGTATATTTGAAAATAGTTCTTTTCGCAACAATAATTTATATATATTTCATTGTGTTATTGCATTTGTGTAAAAAAAAATGGTGTATTAGAATCAGTATCCTACTGTTTTAGCTTCGTATTATTTTTATATATACACTGCATATGATTTGTATTTGTAGCCTTTTGTCGTTCTCCTTTTTCACTGGGGGATACTCCTGTAGTGATCGTAGCGACATCTATATCTCTTTTAAATCAAAAGCGCCACCTCTCTACTATTTCAACTTTCACACTGTGTTTACCTCTGCCGGGAAAATCCCCGTCGTAGGTCAGAAATAACTGCGCACTAGCAGACGCGTGTGTGTTGCGTTGGTTGTTAAATATTAAAGGATTTATTTTCGTAAAGACTGATTTTATTCATCATATGAATTACATAATCCTCTCAATCACCATAATATTTATTCAACCATCTGACGTATATCGTGGTGATATCAGGATTTTTAACTTATAAACCCTCATTATTCCCCTTAGCGGTGGCAGTGCTTTTAGGATTGGCGAATTGTATTTGTGCGCGGAACATATACTAACAAAAAAGTTCATGATGCACCACTAAATACTTAAGCATCAATGAATATTTAAATAAAAAAAAATTTTTGTTTTTATCACCTTGATTTGATGTGAATACCAAGTATATTAGAAAAGACCTCCGTTTGGGCGGGTGGTTTAAATTGGTGCAGATAACTGTCCGTCAGTGAAAAGCGCATCTAATCGAACTTAATCATTATTTCCAGTTTTGTAATAGGTGGCATTCTTCATTTGCACGGCGCACAGAGAAGGATCAAAGTGCTCACTCCGAAGTTTCACTAACGATCACAGCGCTCCTAACGTGGTCAGTAAACCTAGAGACTGAATTTTGCCCGCCATATCGAAAAAAAGGCAATGCGGGCGGCTATGTTTGTTTTCCCGAAGAATAATTATTTATTATTGTTCCGTCATAAATATTCCGGATCATTTATCATGATCTGATTTTTTAAATAGAATTTTGTGAAATACGTTATTCAGAAATGGATACACAAGACATTACAAATCTCCAATTTTTTTCATATGACACAACTAAACTCGTATTAAATATATCTTTCGGTTGGAATGAGAACGGTAAGTTTAAAATGTGTATCAAAATATTTCTCAAAGGTTATTTTAAAAAATAAAAAATTCTAAGAATTTAAAAAAAAATATTTTCGCTTTTGTATATAAAACAACGATCGTTTTATTTTGGTGCAATTGCTGAAGCATTTTAAAATGCTTATCATATGCAATAATGTGACACAATATACATGAATCCTTAAAGTTTTTTGTTGTGCTGTATTTTGATAGATTTATTGTTACATAACATGGCTTGGTAATAAAAATAATTTTAAAAGATAACAACAGAGCCTTGGCAAATTACTGTCCTAAAACCTAATTATTATTATTGTCATTGCTACGTATTGTGAACCAGTGGCAGACTGGCCAGGTTGCTCGATTATAAGTGGGTCCCTTTAAACATAAGCCAATATGGGCCCCCAGGATACGTGTTTGTGAAAGCGAGAGAAAGTGAAGTTCTCTAGAGAAATTCCAGCGTCTTTTCTAAAGCAAACAAACAAAATAGCAAATAGTTTTATGTTCCTCACACAACTTCTTTTGGGTTGCCGGGACACAATGACCACTCACATCAATTCATCATAGAAAATTATAAATACTGCATATATAATTATATTGTACATATTAAAAGAATTAAGTTTTTTAATATTTTTAGCCTATTTTGATTTTGAAGAATATAAGTTTTAGGTAGGATTTATCGCATGAAAGTTGTTGCTGTTATTTGTGCTCTAAGTTGAAGTAATTGGAGATGTGTGTTTAGTATGTGTAGTTATATTCGATGTAAGCTTTCGTACAAATGCCTAATGTGAAATGGAATAAAATGAACTTTTTAAAAATCTGTAGTCTGATTAATGTTTACACTTATTTATTGCTACATACTGCTACCAGTATTAGCAGTAATCAATATGTCACAATACAGTTAAGCATAAAGTAATAGAATTAGAAAGAAATATATCTTCGCAAATGCATGACGACTTAAAGTATGCAGAAATATATACAATTCCTTTAGATGAGATTGATGATGCAAATGGTTACGGACAACTAGCAGATTTTTCTTGATATAAATTAGGCAATGTAATAAAGAACTAATGAATCTAACAATATTCAAAGGGAGGTGTAGCAATCTTAATATTTTTATAGAATTTGATAATGCATTTAAAGAAATAGATAGTGACCTACAGAAAATTGTTTCTGTAATAACAAACGATGCACCCTATATGGTGGATAAAAACGATTTTATTCAGGAGCTTAAGAAAAATATTAGACATTCTCTGATTGAATTTCATTGTGCAATTACACCATCAAGTTCTATGTGTGAGCAAGGTTTAAAAATATTTTCCTCCAATGCAATGCCAGTTGTAATAAGAGCCATCAACTTTATAAATGCAAGAAGTTTTAGCAAACGGCTAATTGTATCAATATTTACATTTAATTTAAAAAAACAACAGATAAATTAAAGAATAAAAATATCTTGATAGTAAAAATCAGAATGAGAACAAAAACATGAACAATCAATTTCAATGATTTTTTCGGATATATTAATCTATATTTGTAACATTAGAGTGGTTATGCTTCATATGTTATAAAAGTTGGGATGTAAGAATTTTCAGGATCTAATTTTTTTGAAATAAAATTTAATAATTATTTCAATCTTTGTTACTTCCTCTAAAAAGAGTGTCAGCAGTGGCCTAGCGTTAAAGGGTCGGCTTCGGGGAAGGATGGTTCCAGATTCGAAACCATCGAAAGCTGTTGTGGATGAAGATCCAGAGCAATCTGTCGTCGAGAGTCAAAAATCATATCATTGATGTGGTGTGGAAGTTTGGAGATGGAGGTATCGGCCCAGGTGCCGTCCTCGTCATGTGACCGCGGTTCAGAAGCATCCCGAAATAGCCCTCACTTTTTTTCAAAACGGAGCGTATTTATATAATAAAACCAAGCTGATTAAACTGTTGATACATTTAGACTCGATCAGAATTGCTGGATAAACGATGTGTTTCAAAGTTATATTATGGACTATCTTGCATTCATCTCCAAACGGAGTCAGATGACCAGGCATTCCTATTTCAGATGTACCAATCATAATATCTTCGGCCTTTTAACCTGCCTCAATGGTAGAAATTCCAAAAAAAAATTGATGAAAAATTAAAAATTGATTTTAAGTTATGAATATAAATTATAAATTAGAAGGTAGAAAAGAATTTTTCTAAAATTTACTTTTTAATGCACCATTAAAAATGTGTCTTTTAAACTTTTTTTTATTAATTTTTTCCCCAACCATATTGTCTTACAGACGCGACATTCCTTCGATCCTCCCGTTCCCTATTGAATTTCAGAGAATATGGCACTCCTTTTAGTATCTTATTCTAAGTGTCTTAATACCAAAGAAATCTTTCCAAAATGAGGAAAAACTGTTTGATCACTCTAATTTTTGATCACTGGGAGTTTATCGCAATTGTTATTACCCTAAGTAATGTATTTATAAGTAATGTTTATTGTATTGAAATGGGAGGTAATATTTGTTGAATAAGAAGTAACGAAATTGTTAACACCCTAAGAAAATTGTGATGCAACATTTTTCCAGAATGAATTACCGCATTATGTGAGTGTGCAACGGATTGGAACTAGATCAGTTTTTATTTGGAAGTCACATCAACAGGAAAAACTAAAATTACCTTAGCTCGTAATTATATAACTGGGTACGAGTTATTAATTACATATTAGAATATAGTAAATTATCTAAAAAATATTATTGCAATAGCAAAAAAAAATCATGCTGAGGGAAAATCACGTAACGTAAAAAATCATGTAACGTGAAAAATCACGTTACTACAAAAAGAAGCACTTTTTTACAACAATGGAACCAGGATCAACTACCCTCAAGCACACACATCCCAGAAAAACGCAAGTCCTATTTCAACTTGACCCCATGCGGTTAAACAGGGTTTCTATATTTTAAGATGACGAAAGAAAAGCTACTAGGTAACAAACGGCCAAGTGAAGAAACCGCCAAGCCTGAAAATTTCACTTCTTCATTGATTCGAATGAATTAGATGCAGCGCCTCCTAGCGAACAAAAAGAGTATTTTAATGATTTCAATGCATTTATTCGATTTATAATTATAATGAAGAATCAATGCAAACAAAATAATGCAATATATTTTGGAAAAGGGTACTTTTTAGATCGCCACAAAGTTTCAAAGCAGTAAAATGTTTTTTTTTCAAAAAAGAAATATGGCTTTTGAATTATTAATTACATCCCTCTTTCAGTATTTATTTTGACCTTCGTAAAATTTTTATAGAGAAACGGCTTTCAACTGATTCTAGAAGAATATTTCTGTAACAATCATATGAAATTTTGTAATCTTTAGCGAATTTTTTCTACCCCATACTATGGGTTCGGTGGAGCCCTTCGCTTTATATTTTTGCGAAGACAGTCTTAATGGAAATAGAGTGTCGTTGTCAATATTTTGATATTTTGACATACAACAATGTTCAACGGGTCGGTTGCGGTCAATCAGTTTGCCAGTTTATTACAAGAAATAAAGCTCATTTTGAAGGAAAAAAAAAAAACAATAGTTATGAAGAATTTTCAAAAAAAGATTGGTTAAATGATTTAATGCATAAAACTTTCATTAAATTCAATAACTCATTTGATTTATTCAAGATATGAATTTCTCTCTTCTTTTCTACAAGTTATCTAGGCTTATATATAAAAGAGTTTAACATACTTAAAACTCAATGTCGATTAAAACTCTTCAATCAATAAGATTAATATAATCACACTAAATAAAGATAAAACAGGGTTGAATTGGATATTGGTTTGTTTAATTTCATACAACAATTTCTTTAACATAAGCACATTACCTTCAATATTGCAGCAGCAGACACATTTCAAGACAAAATTATTAAAACTAACATTTACGATCAATCATAATATTCACAGCTCTATATGATTAAGCATAGGCACTTTGTAAGATAATATTGTGTATTCTTAGAGTAAATTGCTCAAACTGTTACCACGTAAAAACACACATAGCAATTACTGTCAAACGTATTTTTTAGGATTTAGATTATTTAATTTAATGATGTGCACAATATGATTTTTAAATCTCTTTCAAGAAAGATATTGAAACAGGAAATTATTATTAATTTTCTCTCTCACCTGAGAAACAACACTATTAATAATGAAAAATCTCGACATATCTGTAATTCACTTCGTAAATATCATCATTTTCTGCACATCAACTAACTAAGGGATATTAATCCACATGACTATTTCTTTACCGGCACGGTGTTTTTCACTCACTAGAGAAACAACATGGTTAACAATGAAAAATCTCTACAGGTCTGTAAACTAGAGAAACACAACAGTGTTAATAATGAAAAATTTAACAGATCTATAATTCACTTCGTAAGTATCCTAATTTTTCGCACAAGAATTAATTAAGCGATGTTATTCCACACGAAAATCTCTTTCCCGGCAGGGTGTTTCTTTTTCTCTTTACCTCTCCAGAAAAACGATGCAAAGCAACAAACTAAATCGACGAAACCACAGACGAAGCATTCCCAACAGATTCCCTGTGTGCCTCTGCTTCTCGAAAGTCCCTACCTGCGAAAACCACTATTTTGAGATGAATTCGCCAATCACGTGGGAACAATTTCGCCCCTATCTGAGAAAACTACTACTTGAGATGAATTCGCGAATACCGTAGGAACAAGTTCACCCCTTTTAGCGCTAGTGGCAGGGCCTCCTAGAGAGAAAAAAAAACAGTTATGAATGAATGCTCGTCGCGGCGGACCCACAAGTGGGCGCAATTAGCATAGAACATAAATCGCTGTATAACTTGAAATTTTGGCAGTATAAAAGGTCTATTCTGTTTTATTCATGGAGAATTTACTCAGTATTAAAATTGTTCTGTATGAAGTTACTTCTAAACATCTTAGTTAAGTGGATATTTAACAGAAACAAGATGAAATATCACAATTTTCGCAGCTTTTTGAGAAAATCGTGATTATTTGAAAGCCAGCATCTCGGTTCTTTTTAAAGCTGCAAAAATAGTTTTGGAATCAAATTGTCGCAAATTAATTCTATTTTAAATCTGTAACTTAAGTTTTTTTGTGTAACGAATCTTTTAGGAGATAGTTTGAAAAAACCTAGAACAAAAAAAAAGCAAATATTTTTGTGGTTTCGGACACCAGGTAGCGCAGTGAAACGCACCAAAACTTTGATTTTAGAGTACAAGACCAAAACTAACATTATAATATAAAATAATAACTACCCTATATTTTGCGCAGGAATCTCTTATTTTAGCGACAGTTTAACTGGAATAATATGGAATCGACCTGATATTTTGTTATATATCTTGTATATTTGATATTTAAATAAATATAGAACAGACTGCTCCTGTTCTGGTATCGAAACAGATATCTAGATGCTGCTCTGTCTTGAGCTTATTATAGTACAGATTAATGCTCCAAACTTTCATCATAAGTCATTCTTCACATATAGGGGGACGCTTTGAAATTATCTCTAATTTTAATAAAAGTACAATAAACACAAAAAAGAATATAAAGTGGTTTTACTCTAGAATTGTATAGACGATCGCAGCGCCCTCAATTGTGCTCCTGGAACTAACCATTTTGATACCGTCCTGTTCTAACATTTGATTTAAATTGTGATGGTATAGGTATTAATTAACTTCAATCTAACCACCTTTCATTACCCGACATAGCAGCGGCAGTGTGTTGAGTATTAATGAAGAAAAAAGAATATGGAGGCCTTTCTAGGAGAATGCCATTTTTTTCTTTCTTGACCGAATCAGATCGGCAATAACTCAGCCCATCTCTTGATGGCAATTTTCGTTTCTTTTCTTATTACGCATCGAAAAGAACTTTGGAATAAATAGGAAATAACAGCTTTTGCAGCTGAAAATCCCCAAAGAATCCCTTTTTCAAATCAAATCAAATCAAAAGTATTAATGAATTTTATTTGTGCACAGAACATATACTGAACTTAAAAATCCTTTTGTTACTTCTAAATCATCAAACAATAGTGTAGTTTCAATGGAACCCAAAGGGTTTTTTTGTTTGTTTTGTGTTATTGTCTCCTCTGAATCACCTACTAATGTAATATAGAGTTTTTTCATTGCTGTTGCACTCATTCTGAGTAAAAGTGTCTCGGCACTAACACTCTAATAACATCAGAAGTCAGCCAGTTCTCCTAAGCCCTCTGATTGAGCGAGTGATTGAATATGGTTATAAATTTTCATCTGCGCAGAACTCATCTAAACGTACTCGATCCTCACTTCCAGACATGAGAACAGTCAATTCATGCCAATCTACTTACAGCAAAGCTTTCAACAGTATGTAATGAACGGAGATGGCGCTGGGTACTCCGTCAGCTCATTCCTAGCTGACGCCTTTTCCTGGAAAAATCGAGATGTATATTTAAAAATCCATCTGCTCGAGCGGGAGGTCTCTATAAAATATAGATGGCTATTGTTATTATTTCTCTGCGGAGTCATCTAACAGTACTCATAAATTATTTTTACTTTTGAAATAGGTGCCGCTATACATTCCCACGACTCTCAACTTTTTGAGAAATTCCTGATTATTTGAAATCCTGTATCTATCTAGTTTTTGAACTAAAATGCTGTTTTTGGACTCAAAGTGCAGAAAATTTAGTCTACTTTAAACTTGTAAGAAATTCTTTCTTTGAAATCAAACATTCAGGAGATATTTTTATAAAACCAGGTGACGCGCCAAGTTTGAAAATTTCGATTTAGAGTACAGGCCAAAAAGCATGGGTGGATGTAGCAATCCGTTAAAAAAAGGGTCCCTCATGTGAGAAAAAAACGTTTTATGACTTTTTAACTCTTAAAAATTAAAAAATAAATTAATTAATTATTAATTTCAACGGAACTAACATTTAATCAAATAATTTAATAACTTAATTTGGACTAATTAATTTTACTTAATTTAATCTAGTTAATTTTAATTAATTAATTTTAATTACTTTATTTTAATACTTAAATTTGATTTATTAAATATATACAAAGACATCTGTGGGAATCTATGAGAGATGTTATAGGAAAACTATTTTTCGCATTTCTAACTTTAAAGAAATGCTATATAGTCAACTAAATTTTTTTTTAATCTTTTACTCAAAAAGTTTCCCCCTCTTCACAAGACTGCCAATTAGTTGCGGCCAATCTCCATGAATTATTCTTATAAAATATGTCTATAGAATATCCAACGTTAACTTTTCTATTTTTAGGATTGTTAACAAAGGCTACTCCATTGAACCTTGTCTGTCCTATTGAGCTGCGTAAATAAGTTTTGAAGTGCTTTATCGTAGAAAGACTCTTCTCTGCTCTGCTTGTCATCATAGGAATCGTCCGAAATAGTTGAAGAAGAAATGCCACAGTCGGAAAGAAAGAATTACCATACTCTTTGAGAGTTTCAGCAGTTGTTTCTAGTTTCAAATCACACTTTCCCATTTTGTTCGAAATACTTTGAATTATAATTTTAAATGAAAGTCGGAACTTTTTTTTAAAAAAAAGCTGTTGTACTTCAAGCCTGTAATACCATTGCCATTGTGGATTATATTTTTTGAAGATATAAAGACTTTCAGATGGAAATTCTCACAAAAGTTTGGATTAAACCATAACTCAAGTTCGGAAATAAAAATGTTCTACCAAAGGTATAAATATCATTCGACTGAAATATTCGTACTCTACTGTACTGTAAAATGTGAGTTCAATCATGTTCGTTATATGGTCGAAGTTTAAGGACTGCTCGTTCAGCCTTTCTAGAAAAATTCGAAAAAATGTGTTATTCTGAATTTGCGAATACTTTTGATCATATAGTATATTAGTCTACCACCTTTTATGAAGTTTTTTATTAGGGTGGATCATTTTTAATGCTATAATTTAAATTCGCACACCCTCCACTTTTTCCCTGTTATTCCAAAAAAACAATTAGAGACCCCATTTGTTTAATTCAGAGGTTGGGGTCACGTGCCGCTTCGAGGTAGAAGTGGGAAAAAATTAAATACTATCGGTCAAACTTCCATCCGACCGTCAAATACTATCGGTGTTATTTTATAGTTTACATGAGTTTAAACTGTCATTAGTGAAAGTGCCATTACAGTACTGAGCGAATACCTGATATTTTTGGGAGAGGGCAAGGTTTCCTAAAATAGCGACACATCATTGTGTAGAAAAAGTTATGAAGATGTATCTTCAATTCTTATTGGCGCAATATTAAAAAATGGAGGACAGATACGCTGGGAGAACAAGAAAGTAAGTTTGCATCAGATTTAAATAATTTATTTGATACAACTGACTTTAAAACTTTAGAAATTGTAAAAATCAGTACAGAATATTTGTTTTGAGTCAAAGAGAACCAGAGCGGATGGAATGTCTTTATGGAAATAGATTTGAATCTTGCAAACCGTGAAGAAAAGACATTATTACGAGTCAGAGAACAAAAAAAGAAAGAAATACACACACAGACTAAGGCTATATTATTTCGGAGATCGCTGGCGATTGCATTTATTCATCAGAAGAATCGTCAGGCATTCAGGATATTTCTGTTCATCCTGGGTCTTCATCATTTCAATACCCAGACGCCTCTAGAGAAACAAACATGCGCAGACAGAATATTACCGAATTTTGAATTTTGTTTGTCTGTCTGTGAATCATATAACTCAAAAACCGTTAGAGTTACAGAAATGAAAATGGGTGTTTACACATAATTTGTAAGTTTCTATCAAAATTTGGGCAAAATCCGTCAACGGGAAGTCTGTCTGTTCCGTGTTCATGTGAACCTGAAAATTTAAAAACCTAAATGGCTACAGCCTATTAAAATTCTAACCTTGATTTTTTTGGCGATTTTGAGAAAATTCAATAATTTCCATCGAATGTCACCTTGTACAAATTAATCAACTTAATGACAGACCGTTTTGCCAGTCAACTGGAGAAATAAATGAGATACCAATACATGCCTCCCCCTGTTCACAAGGAAATGAACTTTTTTCGTTAATGAGCCTCATTTAATTATATTGTCTTATTATGTCAGTAGTTTCTTCTCTGCTATATATTTTCTATATTTAATATTTAATTCAGAAACGTCTGAAGACTAAATCTTTTTATATTATTAATCATAATAAATTAACTGTTACGAACAGCTGCAATGATAATAAAAACTTTTATTAAATTGCCTCTTGATTTATAAAGGACAAACACCATTAGCAATCAGACAGTAACTTGCTCTTTGTAAAAAAAATATCTTGGTGCCTTATTGTATTATATTCATACGACAAATAAATACGAAACTTGTTTTGTTCCGGTTAATATTTACCTCAATGTATGTAAATAAATTTATTGTTATGAAAATAATATCTTACCAGCTTTTACAATAGAATATTTTCTATTTAGAATTAATTATTCACAAATCTTTTTCTGTCAAATTTACAATATTTTTTAAATAAATGCTTGAAATTACACCAAGCATAGTGGTAACAAAAGAGCAAATAATTTTAGCATTGCTGTGGTAAAGATCTTGAACGTTGGGACGAGCTCGCTTCAATGATACAAAATAAAATGAAAATTTTTTTTCTTTGTATCGATATTAGCTTTAAAAAATCTCTTCTCATTACTAAGAATCTG
>BGPR01038490.1:2249-14687 GCA_013235015.1 Araneus ventricosus | reverse complement strand
CATTTGCAGAAGACACGAACTAGAAATGTGGCGGGAAAAAAAAGAATATTTCGAACTTCTGGAGGGGAAAATTGCACGAAAGATAAATGGCAACAGATGTTTTGGTGTTTCCCTTTTATTAATAGTGAATTTGATAGAAGTGAGCATGATTTTAATAAAATTCGAACATTCGGATGAAGCTCGCATTTCATAGAAAATGAAATTAACAAAACGTGTAAATAATATATGACATTTTAGTGATCGTTATTAGGGTTGGAATTTTCTCTTTTGTTCAGTTTTGTTAATCTGCTTGTTGAAGTTGATTGTGCAAGTGATTAACTTTCAGGCTGATGACGGACAGAATCGCTAAAACGGTTCTTGAAAAAAGAATTTTGGCGGTAAAACATTACTTTTTCCCCCTTGTTCCAGAAATTGAAGATTATATCCATTTCTTGCGTAATTACTTATTCTCGTCTTTCATTTTCAAGACAAAACTGACCTCAGGTGTAATTAGAGCTTTACCTTATAACGCGTAATAGAGTTTTACACTTTGCACTATAATGGTACGACAGTTATACCAGATCATAAGTAGAAGAAGGATTAACGGTTCCAGTTCATTTTCAGTGTACAGGGTGATGTAAAAGAGCATTAATATATTTCTGGGTAGCGCTTATACCACAAAGACCAGTCGAAATAATGCAGATGTGCTGGCTCGGAAACGCCATATTCATGCTGTAGATGGTGTTAATTTGTTTATTTGTTCTGTAAGCGCTTTGGCTGGCATTGTCGGGGGTAATTAACTCATACCTGATTCATGAATGGAAGGAGTTACCGTTCCAAAAATAATAAATTAAATTTGTTTGTTTAGTTTAGTTGACCAAGGGAATCGAGGCCCTGCTTTAACTCAACCGTTCTGCATTTCGTCAGTTTTTTTGAAAATTTGTTTGTTACGCAGTCACGATCAAACCGGTTGTTGGACTTTCTCTGAATCCTAAAGTTCCTTGAAGTCATTAAAAACAAGGTATATGTAAGGATTTTAATTTTTTTGATTCCGTTTAATGTAATATACAGCTTTTTTTTCAATGATTCTATCCAAATGGTTCATATTAAAAATTTTTTTGAAGATATCCGCTCTTGTGGGTAAAATTTCCTACAAATTTGTTCTAGTACATACTTGAAGTAACTCTAATGGTCTACCAATAATAGAAGCGAAAAGGTTAGAAAAAATGTCATAGGCGTGTGTAGCTAAGTTATAGAAGTGTATTGCCGACCTACCGAGAGAGAGAGAGAGGGTGTGAGAGTGGTTCCCTCCACCCTTCTAACCAACTCCAGGCTGTGCTATAACACCATTGGAAATTTTTAGACCGCTCGGGACCGGCTCGCTCGGTGTGGGAGGGTTAAAAACTGCGATGAAGAGCATATATTAGATTTTTTTGGACGCGAGGCCCACTGCTTACAGAACTACTAGTTTAATTTAGTTGTATCAACGTCCCGTTTTGACGCTACACGTATAAATGCGAACAAACAACAATAAACGACACATTATGCTTTAGGAGAACAAAGCGATTTTTGTATTCCTTTTGACCGAGCGAAGCGTGGTCTACGTTTTAACTCAACCATTCAGGACTTTGTCTGTCTGTAAATTTGTTACGCGGTTACGTCCAAACGCATTGTTCGATTTCCTTCGAATGTGGCATAAATGTCTCTTGAAGCAATAGAAAAAGATGTAGGGTAGACCGGGGCTAGTTGGACATAGGGGCACGTTGGACCAGTCGCGATATTTTTAATACTTTTCGGTATTTAACGCTGCCATTCCAGACAAGTGTGTATTATCCCGCCTTCCTGCTTCCACATCAGCGTCATTAAGAAGTAGCGTTCATTAAAGAACCAGCCAGAATTTTCTAATTTCTGCTAAGGTGAATAAAATTCCTCACTTATGAATAATTGTGTTTTTCTTTGCTTATAAATTGCAATTTCCATTTTTACAAATAATATTCAGGAAAATAATTCTTCATTGTTACTTTAGGGCTAGTTTGCTTATCGAAATGCTTTCAGAATAAATCCCTACACTCATGAGAAACAAAAATGGCTATATGGGGCTAGTTGGGCCATTTCGCAAGGGACACGTTGGCCCGCGCTGCTACACAGGATGTGCGTTATAGAAATATCTCTGAATATGTGGGATGGAATTGTACCCGATCTATTATGCAAGATACTTGTTATGAAAAACCATGAGGATTCAATTTTGATTATAATTACACAGTGCTATTTGACGATAACCATAAAAGCTATATCTCAGTTTCTATTTAATAGAAATGCACAACATTTGCACATAATACGCATAATGTGGATAATAAGACAACTACGTTACATAAATTAATAAAGTATAATAATATAGAAGAATGTTTTGTGATAGTCACATCATGTTAGTAGTGGCTCAACTTAAGCCGCAGTCGGGCAGGTTGGGCCAAGCGACTTGGTGTCAGTTTGAGGTTCTAAATTAATACTGATAGTTAATATACTTAAATTTTACTATTTCAAATTATTTCTGAAGGTTCACAGGTGAATAGTGTCAGCTTAAAAGATTTTTTAAATTTTGAATTCCCTTTTTTTAAAAATTCTTAGAAGAAAAAACTGCCCAACTAGCCCCGGTCTACCCTATTTGTTATTTTTATTTTTTTTTGAAATTCGTTTCGACATGGAGGTCGTTTTACTGATTTTAACGTTTTGGCGAGTCAGTGGATTGGCGCCATTAAAACGTTTGAATAATTTTAGTAAAGGCGAGACGTACAATTATGATTTTGCAACTACTGATAAAAGCAAACATTTATTTGTAATTTTATTAATACGATAAAAGCAGATATATAATGGTAATTTTTTTAATACTGATTATACAGATATTTCGTTGGCGTTTTGTTAATACAGATGAAAGCAAATATTTGTGTAAGTAATTCGCATTAAAAAAGCGAGAGAGCGAAATAAAATCATAGTTTCTTGTTTGAGAGATGTTTTTTCCTCCCTTTAGTTCCATCTAATCTTGTTTTCTCATTTCGTGAATGGTTCTTCGTGATTTCACAAAATGGTTCATTTTATAAAAAGTTGAAGAAGATTATCTATTATTAGTAACGTTTTTTTTGCGTATTTTCAAATTGTCATGATTAATATCAATCTCATTATTTCATCAAGATTTTTCTTCACGTGCTTTTGTCACTATTAAGACATTAAATTGCTTAATTGGGAAATTAAAGTCTTATAAGAATTTTATTTCACTTAAATTTCATTGCATTTCTGAAATATTTCATCGCAGTGGCTTCTACATGTTATTTTTGTAAAGTTTTTGTATTTGTTTGGAGTAAAATTTGTACGCAATTTTGGTGTGTAATATTGTACATTGATTGTAAATATAGCTTTGTAAGTTAGTGCATATATGGGGACAAATAAGGTATATCCTCGAGAGTCAAATTATGATGTCCGGTGTCCTTGCAAATGATTCTGTCTTCACAATGAATGACAGCATTGGCTAAACTTTTAAAGACTACGATGAAGAGAAAATCTCAGATAGATTTTGTCTATTTGGGGGAAGAGAGGTCTACTATTCACAGAACTACTAGCGGACTAGTGATATAGATTCCGACTTCATCATTCAGATATCTGCACATGCTGGGAAAAGGGAACTCCACTACGCAACTTCTTGTCACATGACGTTATCTTATCATTTTGCAAAACCAAGTGCAGAAAATGCTCAACTTTGGTGGAAAAGCGTACTTTCAAATAAACTATCAAGAATAAATATAGCTAAACTCATATCTTTCCTCACTGAGAATGAGAACATCATAAAATAGCCACCGGACGCAATCAGTTCTGCCGACTCCGACCCAGATTTCTCTCCTTCACCAAGACCTCAGACTTATGGACTGAGACCCTACAGAGGTTCAATATCTAGGCCTCTAATCAGTCCTCCTACAAGTATATAGATGCAGCGAACTTTTGGGACCTGTCTTAAAACTGATTTTCTTCGCCAGTAAGTATTTCTTTCGATATGTAAACACACATTTTTCATCGTTTTTATAATTTTCACATGTTTTTCGTCGATGTTAAAGCACTATATGTAACCCTTTTTTTCTTATTCTTTTTTTGTTCAATAAAGTTTCTACGCACACTCATCCAAACTGCAAACCGGAGATTTTTATATTTGGAGTCAGGGGTGTGTCGCTGTGTAAATTAAAGTGGACTAGTGAACTACATGTGAGCTACTAGAACTACTAGTGACTGGTGGACGCAGAACTACATGAAAGGCAGTCTGATGTTTGTAGTTTGGCACAAACATAATTTGGAGGATGGGAATGTTCAAGTGAAACACAAATGTGGGCTAGTCCCCTCTGAAAGTCCTTCATGGAGAAAATCTGTTCACATATATAGGAGCTAAGGCTGATTTCTATATCAGATGCTACCTTGATGCTTCAGGTCGCTTTGTCCAACAGAGGCTTTAAACATTGCCTTTTGTCACGAGTCCTTGGCTAGTGACACTATGCCTGCGATAAATCACAAAAATCACTACTGTTTTCAAGGTCTAGAGCTTTGATATTTGCAGCCTTCACTGAATTACTTGATTAAACGAATTCCATGTGGTGTTCATAAAATCACTGGATGGAAATTGCAGCAGATAAAGAACTTAGCAGCCTTTTGTAAGTCGAAACAATTCACAAGACTCCTTCAGATGAATAAAGTGACATTTGTTGTTTAACTAACTTAACCTGAGTCCCCAAGGGCTTGCGAAGAGAGGCTAAATTGAAATGGTGATAAAATAAACAATTCAACATAAGGTATCCGACTGCGTTCGGAGACATTTTTTTGAAAAATAACTTTTATATATTTTTTAATGTTATTTTTCAACTGCATATGGTTTAAAACTATGAAAATATTGTAAAATTAGTCTTTCAAAATAATATTTTTTCAAAAAAACTGAGTAATTTGAAGAAAAATGTCTAAAATATTTGCCTTACGCCAACAGCCATAGACAAAATCATATTCTAAATATACATAAATCCTTGTAGGGGTACATTTTTATGACAGTTATCTGTGTTATGCTCTAAAATCTTTCTTGTACTTCAAAATAGTTTTGAGATATAGCTGAACATAGTTACTAAACTGGTAATTTTTCATAAAAAATGCTTTTCGTTTATATTTAAGCACTTCAAAATAATACTTGATTTTAAAATTGACCTTAGTTTTTAAAGGAGAACATAAAGCATATTACAGAAAACCATCACAGAAAATTTCATATCAATACTTGAATAACTTTTTGAAAAATCATTGTTACGGTCGACAGTTTTCCTCAAAAATATCATTTCTCAGAAAACGCATTTAAAGTTTTCATGCAACTTAAAATAATGCTAACAGTTCGGTAATGAAACAGCTGTAACTCCATTTGTAATTCACGTAGAGTATAAAGTGAGACAGTTTTAGAAAGCTGGTTAAACAGGCTACAGAATTAAGTAATCAAAAGATTTTTGATAATTTCATCAAAAACGACGATTTTAAACCAGTCGGATACCTTAACCTGATTCCCCAAGGGCTTGCGAAGAGAGGCTAAATTCAAATGGTGATAAAATAAGCAATTCAGCATTTAAAAGCAAATTTAGATCGGAAAGGTTCATCTGCATGAGATGGAGTGAAAGGTTCGAGATTGGTTTCTTAATCAAGTCTTTATCGTTGTTGGAATCCAGATTCTTGCCTGAAAGAACGAGGAGAATTATCTCGCATCAAAAGTTAGAGACAAACACAGTAAATTAAAACTGAAAAGAGAGAAGAAGCAGCTCCTGATGCAATGCATTCAGTTGACGTGGTGTGGTAATTAGAAAATGCATCAGAAAATGCTGGATTAAATCAGAACAAGCCTATTGTTAGAACAACGTCTCTAAAGAATGCTAAGAATTTTTGTTTATTTATTTAGAGTTTTTTATAAAAATATAGTTAGGCACATTCCCTGTAGGAATATTACCTATCGCAATGGTTCTCATGATGCGACTTCGGCAAAATATTTGCAAGTCTTCTCCGATCATAGACAAATATAATTTTAGTTTGGTTTTCTTCCAGAAATTAAGAGTTAATTAGTTTATCTTGTAAATATTTATCATTCATCGTGTGGGCGTGTGTTATTTTCATCAATTTTCATTAATATAGGGTTCGAATTAATTGCTCACCACCTCGGATCCTGTGCATGATTAATTCCACGGTTATATTAGAAAAAAGTATTTTTTTCTATTCTTTTCTATATATTTATTTAACGCAGTAATATAATGAATGTTTAAATTAATGTATTAAAACATTTATAAACACGATATATTTCAATTCATATTTTTAAAAGTATTTATTTAATTCATACAAAATTTTGCGGTCGGTTTACAAGCCCTCATCATATTTTTACTTTTTAGATACTTAAAATTCTTATTAAATAATTTTTTGGTTCAAAATTAATATCAAATCAGTTTAGAAAATTTTTAAGGCCCCCCCGGGCTACAGCCAGATTAGTCCGTTGGATAAGATGACCCTGACACTGGAGGTTCGTCCATTGTGGCTGCAGAGCAGCAGCACTCCTTACTTTATTTCAAAACCTTATTTATTAGCTTATTTCGTAAAACTAGCTGCCTTTGGCGACCAGCTGGTTGCCTGTTATATTATCTGAAATAAATATTGTATGGTTAAAATCATGCACTTAAAAGAGAAAAATCTAATATATGTAAGTTATTAAAATACTTATAAACTTTTCTGGTTCTGGTGATCTGGCGACGGTTAAGTCTGTTGTCTCGCTTGATTAAACTTTCTTTTTTACGCCTATTTCTATCATTTCTTCTGCATCTTCTTTCCTCTGGCTGAATGGAGGTTTCGGTGCCACGGCGAGCTCTCTTCCGAGCATTTCTAATAATATTTTGCCAAGCAAAATATTATTAATTAGCCAATTAAAACGTTGGATTAAGTGCAGCTGTAAAAACGTTCAATGAAACAGTCTGAAACGTTGGTATGGTAGTTTGTATACTTTTGACGGTTGCTATTCAACAATACGTAATAAGAACAATTTCTATGCCACGTACGTTAGAATTATATATTATATATATATCAATGTGATGAAAATCAATAAATGTTGAAATAAAATGGAGAAACTGTAGTTAATCAGTAAAAGCGTGTAGATGCTCATCAGGGTAAGTAAAATCTATACGAACCGCTAAAAAATTAGTGAAATCATAATGTTTTCTGCAAACAGTGCTGGCATAAAGCTGAAAACACTGTCCTTTACCCCGAACATTATGATAAACCAAGAATTCGAATGAAATACCAAATATTTAAACTTCAATAACTTTGGAGAATATTGCTTCACAAAAACTATTTCTATATTACTTTAATTTTTTTTAAAAAAATCTGTTCAATAATAGCAATTTTACTTCAATATAATTTATTCTATATTTTTAAGAAATTAAAAGAATTGTTTTTAAGCATATTTGACAACAATCTTTTTTATTGGTTTAGTTGCTAAATTTATACACTCGCGAGTTGCAACAATATTAAATAAATTTTTTGTGTGCGCGATATCTTTGCTACATAATAACGAGTAAATTTTTAAAAATAATGTAAAGACAAACAAATCAATACTAAAGCATTGTCATGCTACAATGTTTCGGAATACGCGTTCGAATAAACTTTCTTAAATTATACCATTGCATAATACAGAGGAGCTTCCATAATTCAGTCTTTTTTTGTTAAAATTTCCCCCGAACAAACTACCTGGAATCTCAGATTCCATTCTATTGACTCATCTTCTCCGGCGTTTTAGAATATAGTTAGATTTTCACTTAAGATTTCAGTTGTAGGCGAAGGTTATATTTTCGGAAAAGTGGTATTTAAAAGACTGGGCTAATTTTAAAATTCAAATTTTTACTATGAACTAGATTTTTTCAAGAAGAAAGAATAGTGGTGAAGGTTTTTTTCAAAAAAAAAAACCTTTCTCCAGTTATCTATTGGATGAATAATACATGGATTTTATGTCAAGATCAAGTATCAAAATTCATTTATATTGCTTATTGTGTTTTGGAATTACCGAGTTCACAAAATACCGACAGTAAATCCATTGACTAATCTAGTCCAAAATTGGACAGAAATCTATAATTTTGCTATAAGATCATAAAGTGAAATTCACCCATCTACTTTGTTGCGATTGTGAATTATTGCTTTCACATATGAACGAATAGACAGTCGGACAGCCAGTCAACCCTTCGAAAGATTTGGTCCAAAATTTGATAAAGATCTAGAATTCTATTAATAAGACCGTAATCCGAATTTCATCTATCTATATCGCCTCATTGCTGAGTTATCGTGCAGATAAAGATCTAGAATTCTATTAATAAAACCTTACTCCGAATGTCATCTATCTAGATCGCCTCATTTCTGAGTTATCGTGCAGATAAAGATCTAGAATTCTATTAATAAGACCATACTCCGAATTTCATCTATCTCGATCGCCTCACTTCTGAGTTATCGAGCGCGCTGACAAACAGATAGACGGACTATTTCAGAGGAATTGCAATCAAAATTTCCTAAAAATCTACAATTTTGTTTTAAACAACCGTATACTAAATTTCCTCCTTATACCTTGCAATGTTTCTGAATTATCTATAGTAACATATAGAGGTATTTTAACCCATTATATGCTATCGTCCCTTTTTGGGGCGCATGTTTTCTGGTTATTTACACCTAAACAGTGCAATTTTTAGCTTTTATTGTTGCATATGAATGTTCAACTGACGGCTATAAAAGGTGCAAATCCAATAAGAATCATTTTTCTAATTAAAAAAATAATTAATTCTAATTAAAAGTTAATTAATCAGTTTAATTTAAAAAATCTCAGAAATAGCATTTTGTTCCATTTTTCATTCATGTTATCATATTAATGTACTTTTTTTTGAAGAAGTGAAATAATTGAGTTTTGGCAGATAATGAGTTAAGACTCTGAACACAATGAAACGTGCAGATTCATCAAAATCGGAAGATCATACTTTTTTGACAACACAAAACATTTTTATTTGCATACGAGAAATTAAAAATTGCTGTTAACTTTTATTAAACAAAAATTCTGAAATTCGGTGCAAGATTTCGAATTTTTTTTGCATTTTAACAGAATTAAATAAGCAGCATTTAATGTTTACTTCATCTAGTTGAAATAAAAAACTGTATTTAAGCGAGTGCATAGGCAAGACTGCTATAGAAGCAAATTAGAATCGTTGTTCCCCTTCTCAATTTATGATAAACCCTCAAGAATAGGTTTATTTCCCTCTGCAATGTGAACAATTTTAAGTAAACATCTGCTTGAAAACAAAAAAAAAAAAGTGCGGAGAAACATTTTAGTGCAACACTTACTAAGCCGGAAGGACTCCCTTCGCCCGCATATTAAAGCGAAATAAAACCAGCGTGAGTGGCCTTCCCAAAACTTTCTCGTCTCGACCCTACCAGAGGTGGGTAAAAAAAATATACCAAACGCCAGAAATGAATTCCTTTCCCTAACACCAGGTGGGGAAAACTCGCGAATCGTTCGCGCCTTTTTTTTTTGCGTCGTAGAATGACGAAGAAACCGAATATGCAATTTGAACTCCTTTTTCTCAGCCAATTGAAGCGAAAATTGGGCATGATCTGCAATTAGTCTTGGCAGACATCATACCAATTTTTATTTATCTAAGTCAATGGGTTTAGAAGTTATCCTGTTAACAAGCATACGATTATAGAGACCGACAGACAATCAACGCGTTGACGGATTTGGTCCAAAATGTGACGCAAACCTACATTTCTGATGATAAAGCTGTGTACCAAATTTTATCCACCTAGCTATTTAAGTTTTGAGTGTTCAGATGAACATGGACAGACGGACTTCCCTTGGACGGATTTTTTCCAAAATTTGATGGAAACCTACAAATAATATGTAAAGACCACATACCAAATTTCATCCATGTAGTTTTAATAGTTTTTGGGTCATCGTGTTCACAGACACGCAGACAGACAGACATAATTCCAAAATTGTGTTTTTCGGACACGAGAGGTCTAAAACGTAGAGATTCGTCAAAATCTCGAGTTCGAATTTTTTGACGATTACAATACTTTCTCTTTGCATATTGCGTATAGGAGAAAGTAATAAAATCAGGAGAAATAAGGTAGGTAGGGGAAAAGGGAGGAAATATCAGATCTCTCTTCCAGTTTTCAGTTTGTAATTTTCCCTATGATTAGGGACGGGCTTCCCCACGAGTAGTTCTTGAAACATCGTTTTCCTCTGGGTTAATTTGCGCTTCGTCCTGTGCTAAGAGCACAGACAGGATCTATTCAGTGCTTCAAATCTGTCAGCCCATCCCAAAAAGCACAAGAATCTCTATAATATTATTACTATATCTTCACGATGTTGTACTGGATTCCGAATTTATACTTATAAAAGGCAATGTTTGTGTGCGTGCGTGCGATGTCCTCCAGACGAATCTATCGTACTCACAGCCATGAAATTTGACACACAGGTAGTCGTAATGGTGACTCAATGCACCTGGAAGCCGGAATTTTAAAATTCAATCTAGAAAATTTTTTATTTAATGCTTTGTGTTGTTTTGGGTCATTTTTTGGCACGTTTACGGCTGTAGTATCTTTTCTAATGATCGTCGAAAAACAATCAATGCACCATTGGAAAGATGAAACAATTATAGTTCTAACGAAGTTTGTTTTGAGTTAAAATTTTGAAAAACCCTTCTTAGTGAGCACCTACTACCCAAGAATTAACTACTCCCCAAATTTTATAGATCTATGTCCAACGGTATGTCGAACGTTTTGAGGGATTTATGCATCATGCATGTCGCTATTTCCAGATAATATCCAGCTCCATCACGTAATGTTGTTATTATCGTGGTAAAATATCCCCACCTAAAATAAATGCAACTTACGATAAAAATTTCAATATCGAACTTGGCCCAGCTTTTTACATTCTCTGGCGATAAAAACTTAGCCTACACCAAGAGTTTTAGACTAAAACCAAACTCTACTCTGAATAAAAAAAGAAAGGCTGTTTCATCAAAAGCATAAGAAAGGCGAAGTTCGGGTCCGCGTCGTAGATTTTTCGTGAGAACGTCGGGATTAAATCATAAAACAAGTATTTCGTATTAATATGTGAATTAATTATCAATCTCTTTAATACTATATTTAGACAGAGTAGTATAATGGTTACGGGATAGATAAATCACAAGCTACCACAGACCTTTTCTATATACGATAAACTTGTGATTTATCTATTCTGTAACCATTATACTACTCTGTGCAAATATTGTAAAGAGATTGATAATTAAATTACATATTAATACGAAATACTTCTTTTATGATTTTATCCTGACGTTTTCACGAAAAATCTACTGCGCGGACCCGAACTTCGCCTTTCTTATGTTTTATTTAGAGTAGCTTTTGATGGCGTCATCTGTTGACAGTATACAAAACTACATTTCGCAGTAAAACATTATTTACTGCAAATGCTGATATTTGCCGTAATACTCAAATTTTTGAATTCAAATTTTAATAATTGTTTCTTTTAAGTATTGTCAAGTATTCTGTAAGTTTCGTAGAATTCGAAAAAAACACACACCTCTGCATGCTATAATAAAAAAACATGCGGAGTACGAAATTTTCAATTTTATACCGATTTATACTTATATTCCGTTAAATATTTTTATTGTCTCACTTTGGATCCTAGTAATACTCCTCCAACTCTTTAAAATGTCACCAGAATCAACATCCTAGCTAAACGTGTTTCCACGCTACACTTACTTATATCCTTACATAAAGCTAATTCATAACAATCATGCGCCTACATTGTTACGATGACATCACAGGCAAAACAAATACTATGCGAAAAACTCTTACGGATATGATCTATCCGTTGTGGGCTCAACCATTCTTTTCGTATTATTAGTCTCGTAGTTATTAGTGATTCAAATCTGACGGTATTTTGTCACACATGGAAGTTCGACCGACTATTACTGTAACGATTGGAAAGACGTTTTCACGTCAAAATTTTTGAATAATATAGATGTCCTCTGAAAGTGGTTGGCCAATAATAATGGAACTTCAGTATCCAAATCTTTGCACAAAGAGGAGAAGCCTATTTTGACTTTCCAGACAAAGACTAAAAGTATTTGCCCCAAGCGTTCCATGCGAAGTGTGCATTGCGAAAGCTCTCAAGAAAAAATAGACGAAGTGTCTCCATTCGTTTCAGCTGCTCATGGAGGTTATTGTATACGACATAGCGTTGCAGGATAGAAAAGAAATGGTTTGCATATATTTGATTCATATACTGACTATTTTACTACTGCTCTGATACAAAATGTAACTGAAGAGGATAAGGTTAAAATGTGTAGAAGAATAGAGCAACTATGTTTCATCTCTGTCCTGTTG